>JAVRFV010000260.1:0-86649 GCA_032716605.1 Paralithodes platypus
GGTGTATTGTCTTCATTACCACCGAGTAATATGATATGTGCGGCTATTACGTGTACATATTTACCCCATGTGTACCTGTGAACGTTTGGTGAATGTAGACACACCCAATATTGCCTGGTATGCCCGTGTGTACTGTGCGTATTTCATGTGTACATACATACATACATTACAACTACCTATGTGTACCATCTATGTTTACATGGCCAGAAACGTGTAGGATTGTAGTTTGGGGGTGAATGTGTGTTTGTATTCTATGTAACAATTATTGATGTAGGTACAGTACCTATGCATGTATTTGTTTTGTGTATGTACTTCGTGTGTATTAGTATCATATATATATACTGTTGTTGTTGTTGTTGTTGGTGGTGGTGTTGTGGAATTACATGAAAGCTTTTTCCGGAATTTATTCATCAACAACACAAATTATGGCGACATTATTCTTTCACAGCGGAATCGGTATGTGTGGTTACAATTGAATTCTTAGGAGACTGACAATTTATAGGCTACAACTTATTTATTTGATGTTGTTAGGCCAAAATTGACCAAATCAAACACTGGAAAAATTGTTCCTGTGACTGTGAATTTAGGTGTCTGTTATTGTAGACTCTTGTACTCATATCATCACCTTCAAAGAGAGAGAGAGAGAGAGGTATGAATGTTGGTGAGTGCGTGTGAGCGAACATGGGTCTATGTATGGTGTAAAAAAAAGATTATGTTTTGTGTTTGTATGCGAGAGATGAGTTCGAGAGAGAGAGACGAGGAAGAGATGAGGAGAGAGAGAGAGAGAGATGACGGATTGACGAGGAGAGAGAGAGAGTACAAAGGAGTACACAGGAGTACAAAGGAAATCTTTACGCAGCAACAGATAACTAGTGACACTTCTAGGTTGATCCTTGTCCTCCAAAACACTGAGGGAGGATCAAGTGTCCAAACAGGTGGTTAGAGTGGCGTCGTAAGGGACATTGGAAAGGGAATTACTCCCTGGAACTAATGTCCGTGGCAGGATTAGGAAGTTAGTAGGGGACAGATGGGTTAGTAACTGAGGGGGGATAAAATAAAGTTATTCATTTACAAACGCAGTCAGTCGCGGGTTTGATGCGAGATATTTGTCTAGGTGGAGTTTAAATGAATCAACGGTGATGCAGTCTATAACGTTTCGGGGAAGCCCATTCCACAAGTTGACAACTCGATTGAAGAAGAAATTCTTAGATTCGTGTGAGTTAAAAGATTTACCAATAATTTTGCAACCGTTTCCCCGCGTGTAATTAGATTGGTCGATAGTGAAGTACTTACTACAGTTCATATTGTCGATGCCTTTGATGATTTTGAACACTTGAATTAAGTCACCTCTTAATCTGCGCTGGGTTAAAGGAAATAGATTTAATTCTCTAAGACGCTCTTCGTATGGTTTGTTCTTTAGGCTAGGTATCATTTTGGTAACTCTACGTTGAACTCGTTCTAGCTTGTTTATATCTTTTTGGTAATAAAAGCACCAAAATTGAACGCAGTATTCCAGAAGAGGGCGGACAAAGTAATTGTAAAGGGATAGGATAACTTCTTTGGATTTATACACAAATGACCTACTGCCTATAAAGCCAATTATTTTGTTTGCCTTCTGCACAACTTCTGAACATTGTTGACTCGGTTTTAGGTTACTCGATATTGTTACTTCCCAGATCGGTTTTTCCTCTGTTTACATTCTTAAGCCGAGTGCCATTCATCGAATAGTTTGCTTTCTCATTTAGGTATCCGATATGTAGTACTTTACATTTATCCGCATTGAAACTCATTTGCCAAATTTGGGCCCAACAGAACAATTTATCTAGATTGTGTTGCATATCGTCAACTTGTTGATTTGAGAGTACGCTATTTGCAATTTTTGTATCGTCAGCAAATTTTGAGATTGTACAGGTGAGACCCTCATCTATGTCGTTGATGTAAATTAGAAAGAGAATTGGTCCTAGTACCGATCCCTGGGGTACCCCGCTACTTACATTGGTCCATTTAGATGCCTTACCGTTTATGACTACTCTTTGCTTTCTGTCGCTGAGCCAATTTTCTATCCATTTCAACACACCGTCTTGTATTCCATGCTCTTTTAGTTTTAGCAGTAAACGTTTGTGGGAACTTTGTCAAAGGCCTTTTGAAAATCAAGGTATATAATATCTACAGCTTTACTCTCATCGTAGAGGTTGAGAATATTGTGGAAGAAGTCTAAGAGGTTTGTTAAACAGGAACGTTTTTTACGAAAGCCGTGTTGAGTATCTTTAAGCAAGTTATTTTCCTCTAAGTGATTTACGAGTCTGTCTCGTATGACCGTTTCTAGCATTTTACATACAACTGAGGTTAAGCTAATTGGACGATAGTTACTGGGTAGGGATTTGCTGCCTTTTTTGAATATCGGTGTTACGTTGGCTAGCTTCCACTGATCGGGCATAGTTCCAGACTGCAAAGATTTATTGAATAGTAATGTCAGTGGTTTAGAGAGCTCATCCTTAGCTTCCTTTAGAACTCTAGGCGAGATTGTATCAGGTCCAGGCGTTTTATTTACCTTGAGTTTATCTAAACAATTCACTACTTCTCTCTCTGTAACGGTGATATTGCTTAAAACATCTGAATTATCACTCTGAATCGGCGATGGTGTAGGGATATCACTGAGGTCTTCTGTTGTAAAAACTGATGCAAAGAAGGTATTGAGGGCATTACTCATTTTTTCTTCGTCTTTGGTGTATTCTCCATTTTCATCGACTAACGATCCAACCGTTGAAGTAACTACTTTTTTATTTCTGATATAACTATAGAATTCTTTCGGGTTTGTTTTACTTTGATTCGCAATATGTAACTCTAAGGTCTTTTTACTTTGCTTAATTAACTTTTTGGCTTTGCGTCGTAGCTCTACAAATTTCAGCCGTTCTTCGTCATTTTGTGAGGATTTTAATCTATCATTAGCAAATTTTTTAGCAAGCAGGCAGTTTGAAATATCTTTATTCCACCATTTGGGCTTATTATTATGGCCTGGACGCCATATTTTCGATGGTATGCAGAGAGAGAGAGAGAGAGAGAGAGAGAGAGAGAGAGAGAGAGGTATGAATGTGTGAGAGAAAATGGTTTTATGTATGTGTAAAAAAAAGATTATGTTTTGTGTTTGTATGAGAGAGAGAGAGAGAGAGAGAGAGAGAGAGAGAGAGAGAGTACAAAGGAGTACAAAGGAGTACAAAGGAAATCAAGCAACAACAGATCTAGTGACCCTTCTAGGTTGCTTGTCCTCCAAAGCACTGAGGATCAAGTGTCCAAACAGTGGTTTAGAGTGGGTAAGGGAACATTGGAAAGGGAATTACTGCCCTGGAACTAATGTCCGTGGCAGGATTAGGAAGTTAGTAGGGGACAGATGGGTTAGTAACTGAGGGGGGGATAAAATAAAGTTATTCTTTACAAACGCAGTCAGTCGCTGTTTTGTTGCGAGATATTTGCCTAGGCGGAGTTTAAATGAATCATCGGTGGATGCAGTCTATAACGTTTCGGGGAAGCCCATTCCACAAGTTGACAACTCGATTGAAGAAGAAATTCTTAGATTCGTGTGAGTTAAAAGACTTACCAATAATTTTGCAACCATTTCCCGCGTGTAATTAGATTGGTCGATAGTGAAGTACTTACTACAGTTCATATTGTTGATGCCTTTGATGATTTTGAACACTTGAATTAAGTCACCTCTTAATCTGCGCTGGGTTAAAGGAAATAGATTTAATTCTCTAAGACGCTCTTCGTATGGTTTTGTTCTTTAGGCTAGGTATCATTTTGGTAACTCTAACGTTGAACTCGTTCAAGCTTGTTTATATCTTTTTGGTAATAAGGGCACCAGGATTGAACGCAGTATTCCAGAAGAGGGCGGACTAATGAATTGTAAAGGGTTAGGATAACTTCTTTGGATTTATGCTCAAATGACCTGCCTATAAAGCCAATTATTTTGTTTGCCTTCTTAACAACTTCTGAACATTGTTGACTCGGTTTTAGGTTACTCGATATTGTTACTCCCAGATCGGTTTCTCTGTTTACATTCTTAAGCTGAGTGCCATTCATCGAATAGTTTGCTTTCTCATTTAGGTATCCGATATGTAGTACTTTACATTTATCCGCATTGAAACTCATTTTGCCAAATTTGGGCCCAACATGACAATTTATCTAGATTGTGTTGCATATCGTCAACTTGTTCTTTTGAGAGTACGCTATTTGCAATTTTTGTATCGTCAGCAAATTTTGAGATTGTACAGGTGAGACCCTCATCTATGTCGTTGATGTAAATTAGAAAGAGAATTGGTCCTAGTACCGATCCCTGGGGTACCCCGCTACTTACATTGGTCCATTTTGATGCCTTACCGTTTATGACTACTCTTTGCTTTCTGTCGCTGAGCCAATTTTCTATCCATTTCAACACACCGTCTTTTATTCCATGCGCTTTTAGTTTTAGCAGTAAACGTTTGTGGGGAACTTTGTCAAAGGCCTTTGAAAATCAAGGTATATAATATCTACAGCTTTACTCTCATCGTAGAGGTTGAGGATATCGTGGAAGAAGTCTAATAGGTTTGTTAAACAGGAACGTTTTTTACGAAGCCGTGTTGAGTATCTTTAAAGTATGTTATTTTCCTCTAAGTGATTTACGAGTCTGTCTCGTATGACCGTTTCTAGCCTTTTACATACAACTGAGGTTAAGCTAATTGGACGATAGTTACTGGGTAGGGATTTGCTGCCTTTTTTGAATATCGGTGTTACGTTGGCTAGCTTCCACTGATCGGCATAATTCCAGACTGCAAGGATTTCTTGAATAGTAATGTCAGTGGTTTAGAGAGCTCATCCTTAGCTTCCTTTAGAACTCTAGGCGAGATTGTATCAGGTCCAGGCGTTTTATTTACCTTGAGTTTATCTAAACAATTCAATACTTCTCTCTCTGTAACGGTGATATTGCTTAGAACATCTGAATTATCAATCTGAATCGGCGATGGTGTAGGGATATCACTGAGGTCTTCTGTTGTAAAAACTGATGCAAAAGAAGGTATTGAGGGCATTACTCATTTGTTCTTCGTCTTTGGTGTATTCTCCATTTTCATCGACTAACGGTCCAACAGTTGAAGTAACGACTTTTTTCTTTCTGATATAACTATAGAATTCTTTCGGGTTTGTTTTACTTTGATTCGCACTATGTAACTCTAAGGTCTTTTTACTTTGCTTAATTAACTTTTTGGCTTTGCGTCGTAGCTCTAGCTCTACAAACTTCAGCCGTGTCTTCGTCATTTTGTGAGGATTTTAATCTATCATTAGCAAATTTTTTAGCAAGCAGGCAGTTTGAAATATCTTTATTCCACCATTTGGGCTTATTATTATGGCCTGGACGCCGAGTTTTTGATGGTATGCAATCTTGCACTGCTTTTAGGTAAGTGGCTTCGAATTAATTCCAAGATGTATTTATGTCGTTATTGTGAATTATAAAGCTCCAGTCAGTTTCTTTAAACATAGCTCTAAGTTTATGGAAGTTTGCTTTCTTGAAATTAGGGACTTTTTCGATGCTACTATTTGGTTCGTTCCTAGTAAACTTTAAAGTGAAAGTTATCGTACGATGGTCGCTGTTACTGAATTCATCACCAACATTCAAATTCTCTATTAATTCTTCTTTTGTTGCAAGTACAATGTCAAGAACGTTATTACCACGGGTCGGCGTTCCAACAAATTGATAAAGCGAACTCTCTTGCAAGTTCGTATACAAGTCATGTCCGGAGTGTGAAGTAAGAGTATCGCCCCACTTGGTCACAGGTAAATTAAAGTCACCCAAAAATTACGGTATCTTGTGAGTTACTTACATCTGCAATTTGTTCGTAAATTTCTCGGTCAGTTTGCACTGATTGAGCTGGCGGTCTGTATATTAATGCAAGTATTATTTTTGTACCTTTATTATTCTTTATTAGCACAAAAGATGCGTCGACGTTCACAATTTGAGGTTTTTTGACAAGAGGGTAGGGTTAAGACTTTCTTTGATATAAAGTAAAAACGCCACCTCCATTTCGATTTATTCGGCTTTTCTCAAACATTACATAACCGGGAAGGAATACTCTGCTAAAAAGTCTCTATCTTCTGTATTGAGCCAAGATTCTGTTTATGCCAATCACATCATAATTTTCTGTGAACACTAGCTCCTCTAAATCTGAAAATTTATTGCGTATGCTACGAGCGTTTTGCATAGAAAACCTTTAAATTTGTTATTTTAGAACTCACGGAACGCTCTTTAATAATATTTTTGGTTCTTGTCGGATCTACATTTATGTTCATGGCTGTCCTCGGTCCTCGCTGTCTTCGGTCCTTATCGCTGGTGGTCCTCGGTTGCCTCTGTTTTTTTCTTGGCGTTGGATGATTTATGTCACTGCTGCTTCTTCTCGGATGGCGTTTTTTGATCCATGGCTGCGGACTGCTTCGTGTAGGAGACGACCCATGCGTGCTGAACCCACAGGGTTTAGATTAGTGCCATCCTTGCGGAACAGAGTAGGCTGGTTGTAGAAGTTGTCCCAGAGGTTGATGAATTCAACTTCTTCCCTCAGACACAAATGTTTTAGTCGGCTATTTGTGCTGAAAGCCTTGTCGTAGAATTTGTCAGGTGCGTCGATCTTGGGGAGAATGCCTGAGATGATGATATTCCTTGACTTGTTTTTTGTAGTGCTGGATAATCTTGCGATATTTCTCCATCAACTCTTCGGATCTGGTGCGCATGACGTCATTTGAACCAGCATGGATGACAAGAACCATGCATGGAGATGCAATAAGAGGAGAAGAGAGAGAGAGAGGAGGCAGAGAGGGAGAGAGAGAGAGAGATGAGAGAGAGAGAGAGAGAGAGAGAGAGAGAGAGAAGAGAGAGAGAGAGAGAGAGAGAGAGGAGAGAGAGAGAGAAGGAAAGAGAGAGGGAGAGAGAGAGAGAAGGAGAGAGAGAGAAGAGAGAGGAGGAGAGAGAGAGAAGAGAGAGAGAGGAATAGAGAGAGAGAGGAAGAGAGCGCGAGAGAGGAGGCGAGAGAGAGAGAGAGAGCATATGAGAGAGAGAGCATATGAGAGAGAGAGAGAGAGAGAGAGAGAGAGAGAGAGCTTACTGGATCGTGTTATTCTTTTTAATACGTGTGTAGTGTCTATCACATCCCACACTGTTATGCCATTATTAAGGAGGATCACCTGCTTTTTTTCTGTCTCTCCCTTTCTCTCTTTCTCTGGCTTGTATCCATTCGGCCCCATTCAGCTAACTGTTTTAATACGTTTATCCCCATCCAGGTGTCGATTTTTTCCTGGCGAGCGATAGCGAGCCAGCATTGTATGGAGAAATCCGGCTTCACCGGAGACATTTTTCTATCGAAAAATGTAAAAGTTTAGCCTGCTGTAAGATTTTTTTTTTTAAATATGTTGGCTCCCTACCGCTCGCCAGGAAAAATTTGGATAGGGATAAACGTCTTAAAACAGTAGGCTGAATGGGGCCGAATGGATACAAACCAGAGAAAGAGGGAGAGAGAGAGAAAACAAAAAACGAGGTGGGTCCCCTTAATAAATCCAATATGAACAATACTACCATTATTTGTCAACACCCTTAATACCACAACCACAATTATCAACACCTTTAATACCACCACCACAATTATCAACACCTTTAATACCACCACCACAATTATCAACACCTTTAATACCACCACCACAATTATCAACACCTTTAATACCACCACCACAATTATCAACACCTTTAATACCACCACCACAATTATCAACACCTTTAATACCACCACCAAACCTTTTAATAACCACCACCACAATTATCAACACCTTTAATACCACCCACCAATTATCAACACCTTTAATACCACCACCACAATTATCAACACCTTTAATACCACCACCACAATTATCAACACCTTTAATGCCACCACCACAATTATCAACACCTTTAATACCACCACCATAATTATCAACACCTTTAATACCACCACCACAATTATCAACACCTTTAATACCACCACCACAATTATCAACATCTTTAATGCCACCACCACAATTATCAACACCTTTAATGCCACCACCACAATTATCAACACCTTAATGCCACCACCACAATTATCAACACCTTTAATACCACCACCACAATTATCAACACCTTTAATACCATCACCACAATTATCAACACGTTTAATACCACCACCACCACAATTATCATCACCTTTAATACCACCACCACAATTATCAGCACCCTTAATACCACCACCACAATTATCAGCACCCTTAATACCACCACCACAATTATCAACACGTTTAATACCACCACCTCCACAATTATCATCACCTTTAATACCACCACCACAATTATCAACACCCTTAATACCACCACCACAATTATCAACACCTTAATGCCACCACCACAATTATAAACAACTTTAATACCACCACCACAATTATCAACACGTTTAATACCACCACCACCACAATTATCATCACCTTTAATACCACCACCACAATTATCAACACCCTTAATACCACCACCACAATTATCAACACCTTAAGCCACCACCACAATTATCAACACCTTTAATACCACCACCAACAATTATCAACACCTTTAATACCACCACCACAATTATCAAAACCTTTAGTACCACCACCGCAATTATCAACACCTTTATTACCACCACCACAATTATCAACACCTTTATTACCACCACTACAATTATCAACACCTTTAATACCACCACCATAATTATCAAAACCTTTAATACCACCACCACAATTATCAACACCTTTAATACCACCACCACAATTATCAACACCTTTAATACCACCACCACAATTATCAACACCTTTAATACCACCACCGCAATTATCAACACCTTTAATACCACCACCACAATTATCAACACCCTTAATACCACCACCACTATAATCAACACCTTTAATACCACCACCACAATTATCAACACCTTTAATACCACCACCACAATTATCAACACCTTTAATACCACCATGATAATTATCAACACCTTTAATGCCACCACCACAATTATCAACACCTTTAATACCACCGCCATTATAAATATCACCACACTTAATACCACTATAATTACCACAACCAGCTAAATTACCACCACCTTAAGTACCACCACAAGTAATCATCATCACCACCACTATAAATATAACTACAAACTTGACAAACATCACTACCACCATCACTACCTCTAATACTACCACAAGTAGCCTACCACTATTATCATCACCACCACCACTACCACAACATTACCACAGTCACCACTACCACACCCAATCCAACACTCTCAACCATGTCAACATAGGGAACATAGAGAGTTACAATGTTATACCCGCTGTTCACAGTCAAATCCCATTTAAGCCATTTTCAACACGGCCGTTGGTCTATATTTCAAACCCGAACGAAAATGCAAGGTTTATATTTGAATGTACAGAACATTAAAGCTTTTGATACATTGGAAAAAAACTGTTCTTTTATATTTTAGTCAGTAAGGCATCCAGTAAGTCTTTTTAACATTAATCACTTGAAATAAACCTGCATAGCAATGTATATGCATAGCTACACTCAACTTATGACTCTAATTCTCATTCCAAGTAGACCTCTTCATGATTGATTGACTTCCATCAACCATGATAAATGTTGCCTTATTGGAGGTCTACTCCTCTAAGGGTTGTATTGACAAACCCCACCCCATAGCCAGGGTCAACTTCAGGGAGGTGAGCTAGGTGCCTGTATAGCTGAGGTTTGCGCTCGCTCATGAACTATATTCGATGGACCAGATCCCTAAATTTCACAAATTGGTACCATCAATAACTTCAATGAATGTGTACTAAGTTATATTATTATAAATTTGCAAAACTTATTACTTCAAAGTAACATCTCCAAAATAATATGAACGATATACATTATTATTCTGAACCTTCTGAAACGCTTCCACCCATTTTCAAGCCTCAACAGTTTAAATCTAGTAACTATTGGTTTTTCTTGAATGTAAAATCCCATTAAGTGAATGGATTTCTTTATCATTATAACAATTTTGCTTTCTCTGCTCTTTTATGATAAAACAAAAATAATAATTATAATAATAGTAGTGCCAATTTTGACTATTGCATTCTATACATCCTATAAATCTCGAGTCCATTTCAGAGAATGAATAGTAGTTTGATACTTGGTCGTACCAGCAGTAGCCCAGCAGTGATCCTTTGGAGGCATTTGGTAGGAAAGGTGTTGATGTGTCCCTTTAAGTCACTGTCGAGTGTCTGTATCTTGCATCTACAGTACATATGGCATCACCATCATCTTGAAGATCCGCAGCTATGGTTTTATGCTTAGATATCGACATTGCCATATACATTTGTTTGGAAGAGATGATGACTTGCATTGTGGCCCACCACTGATATGGATCTCACTTTGTAAATTATATTAATTAATCCAAGACCACATACAAGAATAGATTGCACTGCTGCATTCAACAAGCCACTAAATGCTCACCTAGCATTCACTTTGTATGACTTTCCAGCCCAGTCGCCAGTCTATACAAGTGTTGAATATTTAAAGAACTTTAACATACCCCTGCCTGACTTCTAAAGTCACAGGGAACCAAAAAGATACTTGTCCACCACAGTTGACAGTACTCTTTGTATCTGAATGAACTTCAAACACCAGATTAATAGTTTATGCAGGTATCACTAGATGCGAAAAAGTCCATAGTGTCTCATATTGCACTGAAGCTTGAGATCAAAATAGGCAGTAACAATCTCTCTTGAAAATGAAGTTGGCATAGTGTTCCATGATAACCTGAAGTTGTAGAACTTGGTCAGTTATTGACTTCTTGCCCTGGCCTCTGACCTTTTAGAAGATGACCTCAAATTTGCATCTGCTGAATATAAGTAAAAACCTTGTCTAGCATTTTAAGCAGTATAACACCATGGTTATTTAAGTCCCGTCAAATCTCTTTCCCTTTCCAGATAGTGATGGCTATGCCTTTTTTTTTCAACCAAAAAGAATGGTACAAGTTTGCCAAATGACAAAGAGGACTGCATACAAGCCATTGATCATGGCTGCTGCACCCTCAGCTTTTAGAAGTTTCTCAGAAATGCCACAGACACCTGGTGCCTTCTTGCCCTTCAGTCACAACCACCCTTACAGCCACAAGAGAGGGTTGATCTTCACTTGAGATCTTGTAGTACGAGCGAGTGACTATCTTCTTCCTTGGACGCCATTTTGGTGTTATATTGCTCACACAACGAAGTGATATTATATATATGATCATGTAGGACAAGAGCCAATGACAAAACTATATAATTATCCTTTACCAGTTATGCCGTACGATTACTATAGGCATGGGTATATTGAAGTGTAATAAAAGACTAACAACAACCATGGCAACAATATGGCGGAGGTAGACTGATCTTTTACCCTAGAGTCTGTGGCCTGGTCTAATTGGGCAGCTTGTGAAGGGGAAACAGCAGCAGTTGATCCCAGGCGTCTGTAAGGACACTTGGACCTCCGAGAAGTGTAGGGGGAATATAAAGGCCGTTTGTTAACCCCTTCTGTACCGGTGACGTCCTCTAAGTGTAGGGGGAATATAAAGGCCGTTTGTTAACCCCTTCTGTACCGGTGACGTCCTCTTAATTGTATTCTAGTTACATTTAGACGATTTTATGCAGCTTAAGAAAGATCTGTGGTAGTAAAAAGGGTTAAGCGAGTTACTTCGAAGCCTGTTAATTGCTGGAAACCCTTTTTATACTGAATAAAAACGTCTAATTGTAGCCAGAATAAATGTAAAAGGATGGCAACGGTACTTAAGGGGTTAAGCTGGTGACAAATTGACGTATCTCCATCTTAATTACCGGTAATTATTATTATTATTATTATTATTATTTGTGACTATAATTGGGCTTTAGCATTTGCATATAATGATGTAACAGTGTGTCTTGTAGTTTATGTATGTATCCTACTTATGAAAATGTGTGTGTGTGTGTGTGTGTGTGTGTGTGTGTGTGTGTGTGTGTGTGTGTGTGTGTGTGTGTGTGTGTGTGTGTGTGTGTGTGTGTGTGTGTGTGTTGTGTGTGGTGTGTGTTGTGTGTGTGTGTGGGTGTGTGTATGTATATATGTGTGTGTGTGTGTGTGTGTATAATAATAATAATAATAATAATAATATAATAATAATAAACGGTTTATTAAAGAATGGCAGCCTCATGAGCTGAAAATACACATTTTACAATTTAGTGGATGAACATGAGATGTACAGATATGAGGATGGTAAGCTCAGTTTACAAACAAATAAATAAATACAATAATGATGCATGTGCAGAATACAAATTATCATAAAATAACCATGAGAGTAAGTGATATACAGTACATATACACATTTGTTTACTTACTCATATACAGAACATACGTATATACACGTACGTGCGCACATACATATACATACATATATAGGAACATAAGAACATGCAGTAAGTGTGCACATGTCCGTATACACAAACGCTCACGTATGCACACAAACATACATACATGCAGAAACTGTTTTGGTATGGTCAGGGTAAAGAGTTGAAGGGTAAAGAGGGTGCAGCAATTCAAGTCCGTATATGGTCCGTATGGTCAGGTACAGCCTACTACAATGGGAGGTTAATCCTCGTTTGTGTGTGTGTGTGTGTGTGTGTGTGTGTGTGTGTGTGTGTGTGTGTGGTGTGTGTGGTGTGTGTGTATGTATGTACTGTATATGTGTGTGTGTGTGTGTGTGGTTGTGTGTGTGTGTGTGTGTGTGTGTGTGTGTGTGTGTGTGTGTGTGTGTGTGTGTGTGTGTGTGTGTGTGTGTGTGTGTGTGTGTGTGTGTGTGTGGTGTGTGTGTGTGTGTGTGATAGAGATACTGTGTGCGTGTGTATCTGTATGCTTTGTGTGTGTGTGTTTTAGTTTAGTAAGCTGAGAAGGAGGCAGAGTGAGTGGTGAAGAGGATTGAAGGACAGAGAGAGAGGGAGGGGAGAGAGAGAGAGAGAGAGGATAATGTAATGCTAACATAAGAACACAATAGTAAGTGAAGTGTGTGTGTGTGGGGTGGGGGGGGGGGGGTTCAGTTAGGAGGGTTCAAATAAGGTGTGAAGCAGGAAGTTAACCCTTACAAGATCCGATTAAGCAATTTTTTTCAGCCGATTTTATCCAATTAGGAGGTATATTATGGACGTCAGAGCGTTAATTGAGATAGTGTCTACCCTTATCATTTCCGCAAATCCTTCCTAAACTGTATAACATCGTCTAATGATAGCCAAAATAAACTGTAAAAATGCGCCATAATTTTCAAATGATTAAATATGGAAGAAGCAAACTAAGGAAAATATAAGTTAGTAATGAGTATATAAAGAGAAACAAAGTCAAAGTACATAAAAGAGGACAGACAAGTAAAGGAAATGACAGACCCCCAATAATGACAGAAAGTTTAACCCCATCTGTACTGGTGACGTCTAATTAATATTATTTTGGCTATTATTAGGTGATTTCATTCAGTTTAAAAGGGGCCTCCAGGAAGAAACAGGCTTCGAACTATCTCACTTAACTCTTGTATCTACCACAAATCCTTCTTAAACTGCACAACATCGTTTAAATATAGCCAGAACAAAATTAAAAAGACGTCGCCGGTTCAGAAAGTTTATTAGGATGCATACAATTATAACCAGCATCTTGTAAATGAAAAGAAAAGATAAAGTGACACACATTAGAACAAGCTTAAGGGGAGATGGGACGTTCTTTATGGACCTATTTCTCCCTTGTGTTTAGCCCCATTAGTTTTGAAATCTTAAGACGTCCGGCCCGTTAGTTTGGCGATTTCAACACCTTTAGCTCCTTTTCATTGTAATTTTTTAGACCTATTGTGCCATTTAGGTGTCGATTTTGTCTTGGCGAGCGATAGCGAACTTGTAATTATATGAGGAATCGGCCTTCGGCCGGGACATATTTCTACCGAAAAATGTACAAATTTATCTTGGGGGGGGGGGGGGGGGGTTTCTAAGTTTGAGGGAGGTCTAGCGAGGAAACTAAAACAAACGATATGAATAAATGGTCTTCAATCAGACTGGTTTTATTTATTTTTGTTTTTGTTTTATTTTGTTATAGTCTATCTATCTATTTATAGTACGGTACCTATATCATTTTGTTACTGCGATTTCCACTAAAGAACGGTAAAATAATATAGTGCATTGAATTTAATATCTGATTTATGATACATCAGATTAATGTTATTAATTGTTTTGACAATCAGACCGTACATCAAAATAGATCTTCATCACTTTTAGCTAAACATAATGACTATATAATGATCAGAGACCCGCTTCACTCTCACGAAGCAGAACATTTAGTATTAAGAGGCTAGTGGCTGGTTTTTGGGTCAATATTTCATTTACTCATATATTTGTTTAGTTTCCTCGCTAGATCTCCATCAAGCTTAGAAAAACACTCCCTAGACCCCTCTTCAAGATAAATTTGTAAATTTTTCGGTAGAAAAATGTCTCGGCCGAAGGCTGGTTACTCTGAAAATTAGTCTTGCTAACGCTCGCCAGGAAAAATCGACACCTAAATAGCACGAAAGGTCTTAAAATTGACAACGAAATAAGGGCGAAAGGTGTTAAAATCGCCAAACTAATGGGCCGAACGTCTTAAAATCTAAAAACCAATGGGGCTAAACACAAGGGAGAAGAGAGCCACAAAAACCAGCCCATCCCCCCCCCCCCTCTCTCTCTCTCTCTCTCTCACACACACACACACACAAACACACACACACACACACACACACACACACACACACACACACACACACACACACACACACACACACACACACACACACACACACACACACACACACACACAAGGATTTTAACCCATTCCCAATACCAAAACGCATTCTATTATTTTATCCTGGCTCTGATTAGACGATTTTATTAAGTTTAGAAAGGGCCTGTGGAAGTTAGAGAGATAATTCAGATATATTTTGATTGCTCGAGTTCCTTCCTTAGCTGTAATAATCGTCTAGTGTTAGCAACCTTACACTACTCCATTAGTTTTTCAGAACGCCCCAGCCAGCAATCCCTCTACGACAAACGTAATGAAGCCATAGAACTCTTAAATTCTGATCTAAATACTATTTCCAATTGGGGCAGAGAAAACCTTGTTAACTTTAATGCTTCCAAAACCCAATTTCTCCATCTATCTACCCGTCAGGATCTCCCAGCGGACTATCCCTTATTCTTCAACAATTCAAAAATCAACCCTTCATCTTCTCTCAATATTCTTGGTGTCTCTTTTTCTTCTGCTCTCATTTGGAAGGACCATATTACCAGTCTTGCTAAGGCAGCCTCCCAGAAGCTGGGTGTGCTCAACCGCCTTAGGGGATTCTTTTCCCCTGCACAGCTTCTTGCTCTGTACAGGGGCATAGTGCGCCCTTGTATTGAGTATTGTTCACATGTGTGGGGAGGTTCCTCTCACACCGCTCTCCTAGACAAAGTTGAAAGGAAGGCCTTTCGTATCATTAACTCCCGTCCACTCACCAACTCTCTGCAATCTCTCTCTCTCACCGCAATGTTGCATCTCCCTCTCGCTATTCTATCGCTACTATAATAATCAGTGTTCCTCAGAGCTATCCCAGTGCATACCACCTCCTTTACGTAGGGCACGTGGTACCGTCTTGCAACTCAATCCCACCCCTACTCTGTGCAACTCTCCAACCCCAAGAGTGAAACGTTACTCTCAAACTTTCTTCTACTCAACAGCTGAGCTCTGGAACTCTCTCCCAGAATCAGTCTTTCCCTCTTCCTATGACTTAAATTGCTTCAAACTCCGTGTGTCCAGGCATTTTGGCTCGAACGTCCCTTGATTTTGGCCCTGTCACTCTTTCAACTATGGGGGAGGCACTCGCTATAGGCAGTTATGCCTTTTGCCTCCCTCAATCACATAGAAAAAAAAAAAAAAAAAAAAAAAAAGGAAAGGAGAACATAGACAAAGACGCCATGATTTCTGATTATATATTATTCAGAAAGTTACTGAACATACTTAACGTTCCATTATATTCCTCTATGCAAACATTTCTAGAACATATAGCCTATCCCTATAATATCTGTCTATTTATCTATTCCTATCTATATATCCATCTATTTAGCTATGCCTATTGTTAAAGCTATCAATATGTTAATTATATATGGATTTTGTTATCCATTCATTGGCTCTCTTTATATAAATTCAGATTTTATTTATTCATTTTGTCTTCTATCCACTCTCTCTCTCTCTCTCTCTATCTCTCTATCTCTCTATCTCTCTCCTATCTTTATCCTTGCCTCTCCCTCTCCTCTTCTGTTATCTGTTCCCTCTTTTTCCCCATCCGTCCGTTATCACCATGAACTATCTCCCATTCGTTAATTAGCTCTTATCTCTCTTGTCACTATCTCTCCCATCTCTCTCTCTCTCTCTCTCTCTCTCTCTCTCTCTCTCTCTCTCTCTCTCTCTCTCTCTCTCTCTCTCTCTCTCTCAGAGAGCCTTCTACTTTGCTGCCTTATTCTTCTACTATACACTGTCCCTGTCTAGTGGTATTAAGGCCGGATCATCTAGTAGGGACCGCAAGGTCTGTGTGGTCTGAGTATCTGTGTGTAACTCTTTTTCTCTCTCAAGTCATCTGGCCCAGATGGCTCTGTTCCCTAAGTTGTACGAGAAGTGCGAGATGAAATCACGCCTTTCTTGGCAGAAATCTTCAATAAATCACTAGAACGTGGAGAGGTCCCTGAAGACTGGCCAATGTGACCCTCCTTAAGATGATTATGAGTTTCCCAATATTTTTCGGCCAATTAGTTTGACCTCTATCAGAGTAAAACTCTTAGAAGTAATAATAGTAGACAGGATAGGAACTTGATTACCTGGAAATCCACAACTTAATTGCAGATTCCCAACATGGATTCAGGCAACACCGATCATGTCTTACCAATTTACTGGATTTTTTCCATGAAATGCTGAATATGATAAAAGTAGAGCCATAGACATCCTTTATTTAGATTTTCAAAACAGCTTTTGACAAAGTGCATCACTGCAGGGTAATGTCAAAAGTGAGTGCACTAGGTATCAATGCAGAGGTTACAAATTGGATAGAAAGTTGGATAACAGGTATATAAAAACGAGTGGTAATCAATGGTGTTTTTACTAAGTGGACTCCAGTCACTTTTGGAGTTCCACAAGGATCTGTCCTTGGTCCGGTTCTGTTTATCATATATATCAATTACATCGATATTGGTCTGTTGAGTGTGATCACCAAGTTTACAGATGAAATAAAGGTTGGAATGAATGTGAAGGACCCCAAAGAGGTTGAACAGCTCAGGCTGGACCTTAACAGACGGGGTGAATGGTCGGAGACATGGCAGATGCCTCTAAACTTGGAAAAGTGCATGGTGATGCATATCGGCCCAGCAAACCCCAAGTCAGGCTATTCACTATTGGGAATGCCTCTGGAAGTGACTGACATGGAAAACAAATATTTTATTTCTTGATTATTGGTTACATTCATTCCCTATCTTGATGATTGGGTTTATTATTTCCCTATCTTGATTATTTGTTTTATTTTTTCCCTATCTTGATGATTGGTTTTATTATTTCCCTATCTTGATTATTGGTTTTATTATTTCCCTATCTTGATAATTGGTTTTATTATTTCCCTATCTTGATTATTGGTTATATTATTTCCCTATCTTGATGATTGGTTTTATTATTTCCCTATCTTGATAATTGGTTTTATTATTTCCCTATCTTGATGATTGGTTTATTATTTCCCTATGATTGGTTTATTATTTCCCTATCTTGATAATTGGTTTTATTATTTCCCTATCTTGATAATTGGTTTTATTATTTCCCTATCTTGATAATTGGTTTTATTATTTCCCTATCTTGATTATTTGTTATATTATTTCCCTATCTTGATGATTATTTCCCTATCTTGATAATTGGTTTTATTATTTCCCTATCTTGATGATTGGTTTTATTATTTCCCTATCTTGATTATTGGTTTTATTATTTCCCTATCTTGATAATTGGTTTTATTATTTCCCTATCTTGATAATTGGTTTTATTATTTCCCTATCTTGATAATTGGTTTTATTATTTCCCTATCTTGATAATTGGTTTTATTATTTCCCTATCTTGATTATTGGTTATATTATTTCCCTATCTTGATGATTGGTTTTATTATTTCTCTATCTTGATTATTGGTTATATTATTTCCCTATCTTGATGATTGGTTTTATTATTTCTCTATTTTGATTATTGGTTATATTATTTCCCTATCTTGATTATTGGTACAGTCATGGTTCTTAAGGGGAGATGGGTCGTTTTTCTGCTCCCCCTTCTTCCTCATGTTTAACCCTATATAGTGTTCAGATTTTATGACGTTCGGCTCTTTAGTTGGTCGATTTTAAGACCTTTCGCCCATTTTCGTTGTCAATATTAAGACTTTTCATGTCATTTAGTTGTCAAATTTTTCCTGGCGAGCGAAAGCGAGCCTGTAATTTTAAGAGGATCTGGTCTTCGGCCGGGACATTTTGCTACCGAAAAATATACAAATGTATCTAATTTTTCTTGAAGGGATTTTGGTTTTGTTTTGAAGCTTAATGGATGTCTAGCGGGGAAACTAAAAAATACACGAATATATAAATAAATAGACCAAAAATAATAGCCACTATCCCCTTAATACATGTTGAACTCTAGAATAATTTAAAAGAATTTCCGAGATAAGAAATACTTAGGTAAAGAATTAGTAACATGATTCAGTTCAGCCCGAAACAGCTTCGAAAATATATGTATAAGCATTTATGACAGCGACTGTACACGCTTCTATAAACCTGTGTACTTTTTTTTCTTCTGAAATATTATGTTTTTTCCCACCAACCAACTTCACCTCTAAACTCAATTAATGAAATCGACAAATACATGTGGCACTCCAAGGACTCGAACCTAGGATACTCTCATCGAAATTCCGCGCACTTATGCACTTATGTAAAGTATAAAGTATCAAGTATAAAGGTAGAATTTGTCTCGATGTTTATCAATCCTTATATATATCGATGCACACAAAAACCAATGGGCATGTATTGGAAAACAACCTTATTATTATTGATATTCTCTCAAATAAAGAACAAACTACTTCCTAGTGTATCTTAAGGGGGCCCACTTCGCTTTTATTTTCTCTCCCTCTCTCTTTGGCTTGTATCCATTCAGCTCCATTCAGCCTACTGTTTTAAGATGTTTACCCCCATCCAGGTGTCAATATTTTCCTGGCGAGCGGTAGCGAGCCAACATATATATATATTTTTTTTGACAGCAAGCTAAATTTGTACATTTTTCGATAGAAAAATTTATCCGGCGAAGCCGGATTTCTCCATGCAATGCTGGCTCGCTAGCGCTCGCCAGGAAGAAATCGACACCTAGATGGGGATAAACGTCTTAAAACAGTTGGCTGAATGAGGCCGAATAGATACAAGACAGGGAAAGAGAGAAAAGGAGAGAAAGATAAAAAAGCCGTGCCTAAAAAATATTACCCATCAATCCCTCTGTCCTTAGCCTTCACAAAAAACGGGTCTCGCGACTTGCTCTCTAAGGGGTCACTGAAGCAGAACGAAAAGGCCGATTCGTAGTTATAAAAGTTGCCCCTTTTTCGCTTCTCTGCTTTGGGGAACTGGGGAACCAAGAAATATTACGTCGTTAGTGGCGGCACAGATAAGGGGGGGGGAGAGAGAGAGAGAGAGAGAGAGAGAGAGAGAGAGAGAGAGAGAGAGAGAGAGAGAGAGAGAGAGAGAGAGAGAGAGAGAGAGAGAGAGAGAGAGAGAGAGTACAAAGGAGTACAAAGGAAATCAAGCAACAACAGATCTAGTGACCCTTCTAGACTGCTTGTCCTCCAAAACACTGAGGATCAAGTGTCCAAAGAGTGGGTAAGGGAACATTGGAAAGGGAACTACTGCCCTGGAACTAATGTCCGTGGCAGGATTAGGAAGTTAGTAGGGGACAGATGGGTTAGTAACTGAGGGGAGGATAAAATAAAGTTATTCATTTAGAAACGCAGTCAGTCGCGGGTTTGATGCGAGATATTTGTCTAGGCGAAGTTTAAATGAATCAACGGTGCTGCGGATGATACAGTTCTGATGAGTGATAATGAATGGGAGTTGTAGGGTCTGAAAAAAAAAAAAAAAAAAAAAAAAAAAAAAGGAAACATGCTTACATTACTGAAATGTTTGTGGACATGCAGTAATGCAAGTAATGGTCACTCTTCTGTAAATCTAAAATGGCTTACTTAAGAATGGGAAAGGGGTGGGACCTTCTATTTTTTTTTTTTTTTTAAGTTGCAGGGTCTGGTAAATGAGTTTGGAACAGTGTGCAAAAAACGGAATTTGAAGGTAAATACGGGGAAGAGCAAGGTTATGGTCTTCGAAAGGGGTGAAGTCACAGAGTGTGAGGTGAAGCTGAACGGTCAGGCTATGGAGATCGTCAACTCTTTTAAGTATCTGGGCAGTGTGTTGAGTAAAGATGGGACTATGGATGAAGAAGTGCGGGAGAGGGTACAACAGGGGAAGAGGGTTGTAGGAACGCTAAAAGCAGTAACAAGAAATAGGGTGGTCAGTATGGAAGTGAAGAAGTCCTTGCATGACAGTGTGGTAATCCCGACACTGACTTACGGAAGCGAAGCATGGACGTTGGTTGAGAGACTCAGACCAAGAGTGAGAGCAGTGGAAATGAATTACTTAAGAAGTGCGTGCGGAGTTACATGGAGGGATAGACAGACTAATGAGGAAGTAAGAAGGAGGTGTGGTGTGGAGGTAGATGTGCTGGAAAGTGTGAAAAGGAACAACTTGAGATGGTTCGGCCATATGGAACGTATGGAAAGCGAGAGAATGACTAAGAGGGTGTACGAGAGCGAGGTGGAGGGACAGAGAGGGAGAGGTAGACCGAATATGAGGTGGAAGGATGGAGTGAGGAACTACATGAACGAAGGCGGTGCTGGTTGGGGGGAGGGGCGTCGACTGACTGGGGACAGAGGTGCATGGGGGCGGTTCGTTCGTGGCCACCCCTTCGGGGATCACGGCGTCAGGCAATAGATAGATAGATAGAACGGTGCTGCAGTCTATAACATCTCGGGGAAGCCTTAGAGAGAGAGAGAGACTTTATATATGTTTATTATCCGTCAAATGAAATATAAAAATAACACACAATAGGCCCAGGTACTAGTATAGGACTCGTGATTAAATAACTGTAATATGGCAGGGTTTATTATTGGCTTCAATACATCTAATATTAAGTGAGCATTACACAGTAACGTTCATACAGTTTCCTCCCGATTTTGGTATAATTTGTATATATATATATATAATTATATATATAGATAAATATATGTATATTTTTTGTACAGAAGATAATAGTACTGTATATAGACACACTCCATGTCTAGAAAGCAATGTTCATGATTATTGTTTCAACAAATGATATGACTACTACTTATTATTGGCATCAAACTCAGTCCTGAAAAGTTCAGACATAAAACATGTTGATTTGTTTGTAAATAGAAGGACAGTGGGGAGTATAGTAATTTGTATTGATGTTTATGTTTGACATTTATAAAGATGAATAATTATAGTACATTAATGTAACTAGAAATAGATACATATTTAACATGTTTTCTTTATCCCATTGCATTACATAGGTACATAATAGGCCTTCATTATATAATATGCAACATCTGGTTATTATTACAAGATTTTTGAAGACTTCCCTGATGTACAGTATTAAATATGTTACCATGTCGAGAGAGAGAGAGAGAGAGAAAGAGAAACGATACTCTCGTCATGAGTGAAGCGTAGACGTATTATAAGGAGTAAAACCAGCGCTGATATAAACATCTTTATTGGTGAGGACGCGTTTTGGCTTACACACAACCCATCTTCAGCCTTTTTTTTTTTTTTTCTTTCTATGTGATTGAGGGAGGCAAAAGGCATAACTGCCTATAGCGAGTGCCTTCCCCATAGTTGAAAGAGTGACAGGGCCAAAATCAAGGGACGTTCGAGCCAAAATGCCTGGACACACGGAGTTTGAAGCAATTTAAGTCATAGGAAGAGGGAAAGACTGATTCTGGGAGAGAGTTCCAGAGCTCAGCTGTTGAGTAGAAGAAAGTTTGAGAGTAACGTTTCACTCTTGGGTTGGAGAGTTGCACAGAGTAGGGGTGGGATTGAGTTGCAAGACGGGTACCACGTGCCCTACGTAAAGGAGGTGGTATGCACTGGGATAGCTCTGAGGAACACTGATTATTATAGTAGCGATAGAATAGCGAGAGAGATGTAACATTGCGGCGGAGAGAGAGAGATTGCAGAGAGTTGGTGAGTGGACGGGAGTTAATGATACGAAAGGCCTTCCTTTCAACTTTGTCTAGGAGAGCGGTGTGAGAGGAACCTCCCCACACATGTGAACAATACTCAATACAAGGGGCGCACTATGCCCCTGTACAGAGCAAGAAGCTGTGCAGGGGAAAAGAACCCCCTAAGGCGGTTGAGCACACCCAGCTTCTGGGAGGCTGCCTTAGCAAGACTGGTAATATGGTCCTTCCAAATGAGAGCAGAAGAAAAAGAGACACCAAGAATATTGAGAGAAGATGAAGGGTTGATTTTTGTATTGTTGAAGAATAAGGGATAGTCCGCTGGGAGATCCTGACGGGTAGATAGATGGAGAAATTGGGTTTTGGAAGCGTTAAAGTTAACAAGGTTTTCTCTGCCCCAATTGGAAAATAGTATTAGATCAGAATTTAAGAGTTCTATGGCTTCAGTACGTTTGTCGTTGAGGGATTGCTGGCTGGGGCGTTCTGAAAAACTAATGGAGTAGTGTAAGGTTGAGTCGTCTGCGTATGAATGGATGGGAATTAAGGTACAGTTAAGGAGATCATTTATAAAAATTAGAAAGAGAATAGGAGATAGGACAGAGCCCTGAGGAACACCGGAGTTTATAGGGTGAGGAAGTGAACAATGGCCGTCCACAACCGCGGCTATGGAACGGCCCGGAAAGGAAATTAGAGACAAAGGCACAGATGGAGGGATAGAAACCTAAGGAGGGTAGTTTAGAAATTAAAGATTTATGCCAGACTCTATCGAAGGCTTTCGATATGTCTAGTGCAATAGAAAAAGTCTCACCGAAGTCCCGAAAGGAGGATGACCAAGAGTTAGTAAGATATGAAAGAAGATCACCAGTAGAGCGACCCTTAAGGAAGCCATACTGGCGATCTGAGAGCAGATTATGAGAAGAGAAATGCTTAAGAAATTTGGAAGCAAGAATAGTTTCAAAAACTTTAGAAAGACAAGAGATAAGAGCAATTGGACGATAGTTGGAGGGTTGAGAGCGGTCACCCTTCTTTGGGACAGGTTGAATGTGAGCAAACTATAAAGCAAGGAAAAGCCTACGGTACATATTTAATAATAAAATATTGTATGTAATAATAATTACGACCATGTAGGTGATAAATGAGTAAGAGATCAAGTACATTCTTATGTATCTAAATATACCTTAATCTGTTTGTGTTTACGAAAACTAAAAATATTTGAGTGTTAAACACGTAAGAGTAAGTGTAGATTGTAGGGAAGTAAAACTAATATGTTAAATGAGTAGAGGGACAACATAATAAAGAATTAATAACATATCACATTGGTCTCAAAAACCCAGTAAGGGTGTTGAGGACTCCCGGGAAGCATATTGCCCTTCTGTATTATGGTTGGGCACCTCTGGTGAGAACGGCAGCGCGCGGACTAAACTCGCGCACATTCTGCCGTATGGCGCGCGGACTAAACTCGCGCACATTCTGCCGTATGGCACGCGGACTAAACTCGCGCACATTCTGCCGTATGGCGCGCGGACTAAACTCGCGCACATTCTGCCGTATGGCGCGCGGACTAAACTCGCGCACATTCTGCCGTATGGCGCGCGGACTAAACTCGCGAATAGGAATTGACACAGAATGAGACTACAGTTTTAAATCTTATATATTTTATTAGTTAAAAACAATATGTTTACAATAATTTACATATCGTTATATACAGTATATACAGTATATATCCATAAGTGACCTTACTAATGCAGGTACATTTTCAAGATTACGTCTAGCGTTCTATTACTGACGATTCTACATGTAATTCCAAGAACTCTATAAGCCTTATTTCGAACACTGATGCTTTGGTTTCTTGGTTTCAGATCGCTGCTGACCATGACTCTCAAATCTTATTCACTATATGAGTTACTAATATATATGTTATCTAATTTATGTCTTGTTTGCTCTATCGTTTCACTACACTGCATTTATGTACCCTTCAATGAACATGAGGAAAAGGATGATGTACATTAATATTAGAGTGGAAATAGTAAGCTCAGCTTACAATTATTGAGATTATTAAAAACTAAGTATTTTGATACACTTAAATAATTATATAAACACATACTCATTCAAATATCCAACCCGTTGTAACCGGCATAGTTACACGCATACATACGTACTACATAATTATACACACGTAACTATGCATACTAATACACACACATGAAATAAATACATAATACATACATACCATACACACACAAGCAAAATGATGTAACATACACAGATGCCTGCTCATATGTATACACATTCATCGCTTATTCATGGTAAATATAAACATACACACTTCATATACATATAGGCTACACACACAGGCAATTATGCAACCTACAATGATGCCTGCTCATATGCATACAGTATGTACGCATAGCTTATTACTCATATACAATTTACATGCATACATTATCACAAGACCAGAAACATTAATGAGAGGAATTTTATAGGTTAGGAGAGAGGGGCACTGTTTGTGTGAGTATGCAGGTGGGAGTCAGGGCAAGGGCATCAACACAGGCAAAAGAGTGTACTCCGGAAATTGGGATATAATGCTAGGTCAATCCTGCAGTCGACTCTGAAAAAGGTCGGAACCACGGAGATCGGATTATAGAAAATAGCTCAATCCTTTGTATAGGTGTGTGTGTGTGTGTGACAGAAGGCAAAATGCGAAGCTGAACATTGTAGTGATATATATTTTAGATAAAGGTGAGCACACACTAATAATAATATTATGGTTAGGTCGGACTGTAGTCTCATTCTGTGTCTATTCCTAGTCGTCTCCTTCCCGCGCGCCATACGGCAGAATATGCGCGAGTTTAGTGGAGTTAGCCCTAAAATAGTCCGCGCGCTGCCGTCCTCACCAGAGGTGCCCAACAGACCTAGCTTGGGACGAACTAATTGTTGTGTAAGTACACTCTCGGCAGTCAGGCGGGAAATGTCCTTGGAAGATGTGTACAATATGTTCAAATCAGCAGTGCGAATTGGGAGACTTTTTGGGTCGTTTTTCTGGTCCCCTTTTTCCCTCGTGTTAAGCCCCATTTGTTTTGAGATTATTAGACGTTCGGACCATTAATTTGGCGATTTTAACACCTTTCACCCCATTTCGTTATACATTTTAAGAGCATTCGTGTTAATTAGGTGTCGATTTTTTCCTGGCGAGCGATAGCGAGCCTGACATTTTAAGAGGAATCGGCCTTCGGCCGGGAAATTTTTCTACCGAAAAATGCACAAATTTATCTTGAAGGGGGGGTCTAGGGGGTGTTTTTCTAAGCTTGATGGAGGTCTAGCGAGGAAACTAAAAAATAAAGGAACAAATTAAATAATAGACCAAAAAAAAATGGCCCTTAAAGCTTCGAAATGGTCTCTTATAGCAAAGAATGATGATTTGGACAACGGGAAATCTGTTATAAAATACCTACCTCGATGTTCCGCGATCCTGACGGTGAGATGGTGTTTCGATTGACCAATGTAATAAATATATACATTGAACCCAAACCAATGAATACCCCCTTAACCTCCATTACTGTACCCTTACCCTACCTATGTTATCCCCTCTGTTCGTCCCCTGCTATACATATTCACCCATCATCTATGTAACCCTTCCTATACCTTTCCACATATTCACCCATCATCTATGTAACCCTTCCTATACCTTTCCACATATTCACCCATCATCTATGTAACCCTTCCTATACCTTTCCACATATTCACCCATCATCATCTATGTAACCCTTCCTATACCTTTCCACATATTCACCCATCATCTATGTAACCCTTCCTATACCTTTCCACATATTCACACATCATCTATGTAACCCTTCCTATACCTTTCCACATATTCACCCATCATCTATGTAACCCTTCCTATACCTTTCCACATATTCACCCATCATCTATGTAACCCTTCCTATACCTTTCCACATATTCACCCATCATCTATGTAACCCTTCCTATACCTTTCCACATATTCACCCATCATCTATGTAACCCTTCCTATACCTTTCCACATATTCACCCATCATCTATGTAACCCTTCCTATACCTTTCCACATATTCACCCATCTATGTAACCCTTCCTATACCTTTCCACATATTCACCATCATCTATGTAACCCTTCCTATACCTTTCCACATATTCACCCATCATCTATGTAACCCTTCCTATACCTTTCCACATATTCACCCATCATCTATGTAACCCTTCCTATACCTTTCCACATATTTCACCCATCATCTATGTAACCCTTCCTATACCTTTCCACATATTCACCCATCATCTATGTAACCCTTCCTATACCTTTCCACATATTCACCCATCATCTATGTAACCCTTCCTATACCTTTCCACATATTCACCCATCATCTATGTAACCCTTCCTATACCTTTCCACATATTCACCCATCATCTATGTAACCCTTCCTATACCTTTCCACTTCACATCTAAGCTGATACACCACTGACCATCACAACACATCGGGGATTTGATCTTTAAATTAAAAACCGTTACCTAACGAAGTGTGTGATTCGAACACAACTCTCAACTTTATTTGTGGACAGCATTCTCGAAATAAATTGGTAACGCGGTTTCGTATTGAAAATTACGTATTTCCAATGAAAGGAATAGAAAAAATAGATAGTTACATGGAGTTACACATATACACAGACTGCACAGACCTTGCGGTCCTTACTAGGCAGTCCGGATTTAATGCTAAAATAGAATTTGCTACAAAGTGGAAGACAAGAATAGCAAAGCAGAATGCTCTCTCCCCATTCACCAGATATATATATAGAGAGAGAGAGAGAGAAAGAAAAATATATAGGTAGACAGATAGATAGATAGATAGAGAGTGAGTGATAGTTAAGAGGGTATAAGAGTTGCGTCTCAAGGCTGATTCACACAGTCAATATTTTTATCCACCGTCCCTTGAGGGCTGAGAATTCGAAGGGCAAATTTCGCCGTGGTGTCATATTTCATTTGCAAATTCAGGGAACCAACTGGTTGGTTTTTTGGATATTCGCCGCCCTCAAGGGACGGTGGATACAAATATTGACCGTGTGAGTCGGCCTTCATTTTACTTCTCAGTCGCAACGATTAGCCTCTCATCTCTCTCTCTCTCTCTCTCTCTCTCTCGCCTCCCCACTCCCTCTCCCCTCCCACTCCCTTCCCCACTCCTCGCCTCCCCACTCCCTCACGCCTCCCCACTCCCTCTCGCCGCCCCACTCCTCCACTCCCTCATCCCCCCCACCACTCCCTCTCTCCCCACCACTCCCTCTCTTCCCACCACTCCCTCTCTCCCCACCACTCCCTCTCTTCCCACCACTCCCTCTCTTCCCCATCACTCCCTCTCCCCCCACCCCCCCCTCTCTCTCTCTCTTTTGTACCTCGAAATATAAAATGTTAGGATATATATTTTCCGGAATGATCAATGACCTAACCCCAAAAGCTGCAAGATATTTACCAAAACTTTATAATATATGGAAACAGTTAAAAAAAGAAGAAACCTTTGACAAATGTATATAGGTTTGTATAATATTATGGTCATAAAAATAATTTTAGTCTTGCATAGATACCATTGATATATGGATGTAATATATATTCAATAAATACCTCTATATAGTGTAAATTTACATAGCGTGATAAACTAAGCTCTAATATAATGACATGATTATAAACATATATGATTAATTTATGCGAGTGATAGGTGTATAGATCTATCTATCTATCTATATGCTCAGACTCAAGACCGAGCAAGAACAGGGAAAAACACAAAAACAACATAAAACAACGAATAAACACAGCTAAAAAACACAAATTCACACACATCTAGGTCACCCAGGAGAAGACTCAGAGACCAGGGTCACCAAGGTCGCTCCAGCACTCCCCCCGGCCCCCGACCACCCGGAGAAGTTCCGATTTCGGCAGGCAGACATGCATAGATAGATAGATAGATAGATATATTGAGAATTGAATACGACAGCATAATTAGTTATTGATTTTCTTGCATGTAGCTGTATTCGGATATACAATAATATAGAATATATTTTGAATTTCCATTTATCTCCTGCATGGTAACCTCTTCTAACATCCTTAATATTTAGTTGTTCTCTTTTATGTGGTATTGCCTAGAATGTAGTTATAAACAGCCTAGAAAGGGTCAATATAGGCTTATATGTGTTTACCTGTCTTCCATTGTAGTCTCTCTAATCGCTCTATATCCGTGCCTGAGTGCTGAAGGCAAAATTTCAAAGCATTTACTATCGTCTGTTCATTCTAGGTTGGGCAGAAATCGTAACCCCTAGCCTCTCATAACTTGGAGAGAGAGAGAGAGAGAGAGAGACCGACAGACCCCCCCCCCCCCCCCTACCCCAAGGATGTTAGTGGTGGTCGTGGTAAGAGTGATAGGGACGGGACAGGAGACCATCAGCTGGGAGGTAAACAAGGTCATCACTCTCCTGAAGTATATAATAAACTCAACCACGGGGGAAACCCTTACTCTCCATCACCGAAATAAGTACAAATTAATGGGTGACAACAGTATCTTGTACACAAATCATTACGGAGCTCTTTAAGAAGACATGTACAATTCCCTCATAAGAAAGCTATATAAATGTTTCTATTAAAAATAATAGTTTGTTTAGCCACAGAGGACTGGCATTAATGCTTTAATTATCTCTCTGCAGCAAATCGCATCCTAGCGTATGGCATACTAGCCCCAAGTTCGTCTATAACGTCTATAACTAATATTCTTTTACTCTTAGGATAGAAAGGTTAATGTGATATCCACTTATTGTGTACAGTGGGTTATCAGTGTAACACCATCACAGTACGAACGGGAAGATGGACGACACGTACTTTAGTCTATTTTTTTCCAGCTCATGGTAAACTGAAGCTCTTAGTAGCTTATTGCTCGATACTTAGTGGACACATATGAAACTACTATGGCTTTGTGTCGTGTTAAGGGGAAGTTTCTAGTTTGTTTCCTACTCCTCCAGCAATCTTAAAATTTTAACCCCTTGACCCCCTTTCAAGATAAATTTGTAAATTTTTCGGTAGAAAAATGTCCCGGCCAAAGGCCGATTACTCTTAAATTACAGGCTCGCTATCGCTCGCCAGGATAAAATCGACACCTAAATGGCACGAAAGGTCTTAAAATTGACAGAATGGGGCGGAAATTCTTAAAAATCACCAAACTAATGGGGCAAACGTCTTAAAATCTCAAAAGCAATGGGGCTAGACATGAGGGAGAAAGGGGTCAAGTAAAATGTCCCTCAAGTGGAAATCTCTCCTTAATGCCAAGTTTTCATAATTATCATCATTTCGCTACAAAATGTACCTCATAGTCACAGTTGAGTAGTAACAACAGAGATAGTAACATGGCAATTTACCGTCCGCTGGAAAACAATAGACTATAGGAACTGTTTCAAGGGATGGGCTATGACATGACAGAGAAAGTGAAGCAAGACATTGACAATAGTGTTTGCTGCTATGGTTTAAGGGGAGATTTCCACTTGAGGAATTATTTTCTGGACCCCTTTCTCCCTCATGTATAACTCCACTGCCATTGAGATTTTAAGACGTTCGCCTCATTTGTTTGGCGATTTTAAGAACTTTCGCCCCATTTGTCAATTTTTAGAAATTTCGTGCCATTTAGGTGTCGATTTTTTCCTGGCGAGCGATAGCGAGCCTGTAATGTAAGAGGAAACGGCCTTCGGCCGGGACATTTTTCTACCGAAAAATGTACAAATTTATCTTCAAGAGGGTCAAGGGAGTGTAATTTTTAAGCTTGGTGGAAGTCTAGGGTACAAACTAAATACCTCCCCTTAAGTTTGTGTTTCTTTTTGTGCTAACCAATCCTCAAATTTCTGTTAGTCCTTCCATATCTAGGAAGTTCTCTGATTCAAAGAGGTTCATTCTTCCTGCCCTTTTGGTGTTTCAGTTATGTTGAGGGGAAGGAAGGTTGAGCCCATCTTTGTGTTTTAAGACTATGTTGCAAACCTTCTTTATTTACCCTTTCCTTTTACTTAAGAGGGGATGGGCGTATTTATATTTACCCTTTCCTTTTACTTAAGAGGGGATGGGCGTATTTATGTTGACCCTTTCCTTTTACTTAAGAGGGGATGGGCGTATTTATGTTGACCCTTTCCTTTTACTTAAGAGGGGATGGGCGTATTTATGTTGACCCTTTCCTTTTACTTAAGAGGGGATGGGCGTATTTATGTTGACCCTTTCCTTTTACTTAAGAGGGGATGGGCGTATTTATGTTGACCCTTTCCTTTTACTTAAGAGGGGATGGGCGTATTTATGTTGACCCTTTCCTTTTACTTAAGAGGGGATGGGCGTATTTATTTCCTCATGTATGTATCTTTTTATCAATTTTTTAGTTGCCTTCCCAAACCTCCATCAAGCTCAAAAATACACCCTTCAAGTTAAATTTGCACATTTTTCGATAGAAAAATGTCCCGGCTATTCTCTTTAACTTAATTACAGGCTCGCTTTCGCTCGCCAGGAAAAAATCGACACCTAAATGACACAAGCAGTCTTAATATTAACAAAGAAATAGAGCAAAAAGTCTTAAAATCGCCAAACTAATGGGCCGAACGTTGTAAAATCTGAAACAAATAATGGGGCTGATTGAGTAAGAAGGGAGACCAGAAAAAACGACCCATCTCTCCTTATTAATGTTCCTCCTCCTCCTCCTCCTCCTCCTCCTCCTCCTCCTCCTCCTCCTCCTCCTCCTCCTCCTCCTCCTCCTCCTCCTCCTCCTCCTCCTCCTCCTCCTCCTCTCTTCCTCTGGCGTCTGATGTGTTTAAGTCCCCTTCAACCAATCACTCGTCTCCACCTGTCCATATATACCTTATTAATATATTCACTGACAGAGGCTCATGCTCAGCTTAAGGGGGGATTGGCTTATTAATTTGTTCTTGTATGTATGTTTGTATTACTCTTATTGTTTCCTCCCTAGACCTCCATCAAGCTTGCACAAAATAGCCATTAGATCCCCCTTCTAGATTATTTTGTATATTTTTCGATACATGAATGGGGCGAAACGTTTTAAAACAGTAGACTGAATGGGGCCGAATGGATAAAACCCAGAGAGAAAAAGCAGATAGGTCCCCTTAAAGTTGACTGTACCATTTACCTTAGGGTCGACTTCCAAACACAAAATAAGCATAAGTTTCCATTGGGCTGAATATTAATGTTTAGATCATGTCAACAATAGATTGATCGTGGGTTATGAAGTTGTATGGTTTGGTTGATATATTATGTATCTATATATCTATTTTATTTGCCTTTCAGACAGCCGATATATAGGTATTGATTGATTTATATATCTATTTTATTGGCCTTTCAGACAGCCGATATATAGGTATTGATTGATTTATATATCTATTTTATTGGCCTTTCAGACAGCCGATATATAGGTATTGATTGATTTATATATCTATTTTATTGGCCTTTCAGACAGCCGATATATAGGTATTGATTGATTTATATATCTATTTTATTTGCCTTTCAGACAGCCGATATATAGGTATTGATTGATTTATATATCTATTTTATTGGCCTTTCAGACAGCCGATATATAGGTATTGATTGATTTATATATCTATTTTATTGACCTTTCAGACAGCCGATATATAGGTATTGATTGATTTATATATCTATTTTATTGACCTTTCAGACAGCCGATATATAGGTATTGATTGATTTATATATCTATTTTATTGACCTTTCAGACAGCCGATATATAGGTATTGATTGATTTTTTGATCTTCTTTACTTATAGTGGTCCTTCAAATGGGGAAAATAAGATCAACTGCCGGGCAATAGTTAGAGTAAGTTTGAATATCTATATTTTATTAATGTCACCACAACACCAAACACCCCCAATGATATTAATTAAAGTATATATGATCCGCCGGGATTCGAACCCGGGTTATCACACACAGATTTTTGCCACCTTAACCATTACACCACCAGGACGGTTAAGGGGAGGTATTTAGTTTCTTCCCTAGAACTCCATCAAGCTTAAAATTACACCCCCTAGACCCCCTTTCAAGATAAATTTGTACATTTTTCGGTAGAAAAATGTCCCGGCTGAAAGCCGGTTCCTCTTAAATTACAGGCTCGCTATCGCTCGCCAGGATAAAATCGATCCCTAAATGGCACGAAAGGTCTTAAAATTGACAGAAATGGGTCGAAAGTTCTTAAAATCGTTAAAATAATGGGGCGAACGTCTTAAAACTAGAAAAGCAATGGGGCTAAACATGAGGGAGAAAGGAGTCAAGACAAAAATCCCTCAAGTGGCAATCTCCCCTTAAAGGTTTATGCACACGCCTACGACTTATTATCCATTCTCGAATACTGGATATTAATCTAATCATGTTCATACTCCCAACCGCGCTATGGTAGGCCTAGGATTGGAAAGACAGATTAATAAAAGGGGTGAGGGTAACTGGAAGACAGATTAATAAAAGGGGTGAGGGTAACTGGAAGACAGGTTAATAAAAGGGGTGAGGGTAACTGGAAGACAGATTAATAAAAGGGGTGAGGGTAACTGGAAGACAGATTAATAAAAGGGGTGAGGGTAACTGGAAGACAGGTTAATAAAAGGGGTGAGGGTAACTGGAAGACAGATTAATAAAAGGGGTTAGGGTAACTGGAAGACAGATTAATAAAAGGGGTGAGGGTAACTGGAAGACAGATTAATAAAAGGGGTGAGGGTAACTGGAAGACAGATTAATAAAAGGGGTGAGGGTAACTGGAAGACAGATTAATAAAAGGGGTGAGGGTAACTGGAAGACAGATTAATAAAAGGGGTGAGGGTTACTGGAAGACAGATTAATAAAAGGGGTGAGGGTAACTGGAAGACAGGTTAATAAAAGGGGTGAGGGTAACTGGAAGACAGATTAATAAAAGGGGTGAGGGTAACTGGAAGACAGATTAATAAAAGGGGTGAGGGTAACTGGAAGACAGATTAATAAAAGGGGTGAGGGTAACTGGAAGACAGGTTAATAAAAGGGGTGAGGGTAACTGGAAGACAGATTAATAAAAGGGGTGAGGGTAACTGGAAGACAGATTAATAAAAGAGGTTAGGGTAACTGGAAGACAGATTAATAAAAGGGGTGAGGGTTACTGGAAGACAGATTAATAAAAGAGGTTAGGGTAACTGGAAGACAGATTAATAAAAGGGGTGAGGGTAACTGGAAGACAGATTAATAAAAGGGGTGAGGGTAACTGGAAGACAGATTAATAAAAGGGGTGAGGGTTACTGGAAGACAGATTAATAAAAGGGGTGAGGGTAACTGGAAGACAGATTAATAAAAGAGGTTAGGGTAACTGGAAGACAGATTAATAAAAGGGGTGAGGGTAACTGGAAGACAGACCTAGAGGAAAACACAAAAAGGAAAAGAAGTACAAGTAGGAAGAGAAAATAGAAAATATATTAAAATATCAGTAACGAAACAAGAAAATAGTCGGTTCACAAAAAAAGTAAGCTCAGCGAAGATAAATCAAAATAAAATATAATAAAAAGAAGAAGGATGCTACAGAAGACCGAGAAGTGTAGGAGGGGAAAGATGCTAAAGAAGAACGAACAAGAAGAATCAGACATGAGACAAAAGGTGATGCAAGAGACAAAGGAAGCGAAGAACAAGCAGCATAGGAGGGACAGGACTAACTGGAAAACAAATCAGAATAAGAACAAGTTGAAGACACACAAGAAACGAAGAATCCAGATAATAATAAACAATCGAGATAAAACATTAAAAAGCAGTCGAAACAGAAGACGACGACGAAGAAGACGAAAAAGACGTAAAAGAAGAAAAAGAAGAAGAAGAAGAAGAAGAAGTTGATTGCGAGAGCGAGCGAGAAGGATCAGAGAAGTCAGAGAAGGCTTTAGCTGCAAACATTACCCTGAAGACAGACTGGGGGTGGGGGGGGGGGGGGGTGGATGATGAACGCAAGTACTGGGAGAATATAACTCAGATAGCCTAATAGCATTCAATAATAATAATATATAGATAAATATAGGCATTTGATTATATAAGACGATGTATGTAGAAAATTAACAGTAAAATATACCAATTGAAAGTTTAACTACAGAGAGATATAGATGTTAAATATTGAAATACACACAAATATAAATATTCGGCATAATAATCAGAAACAGTAAAATATAGAACATTATATGCATTTAACATTTGCTGGAATTTTCTATACACATACCAATACACGAAGATGGGACACAAATAAGTACAAGGTAAAAATAAAAATAAACCAATACAAAATAAAATAAAAGTGAGGTCCGAAGCTAATGTGGATGAATACTGTCAAGATAATACGGAATATACAGTAAAACAAAAAAAAACATGTAGACCGTTATATGTTTTAGAGATATTGTTAATCCTAAATACAGCATTTTGTTCAAATATGTATCACAAAAATAGTGGTACCAGGTATGTATGTTATGTTCAAGGAGGCTGATTTAGCACATATTATTTAGAAAACAGATAAGATGTTATTATTAACTTACAAAATGAAAATAAGGCAAATATTACAAGGTATTCAATCAATCAATTTAACACAATTATCTTCATTATACCCAGTACATATACCGTACACATAGTTTTTTTTTATGTTTTTTTTTTTTTTGTTAAACACCTTAAAATATATAATAGAATTACAGTCTTTAAAGCTATTGTACATCTAATTTTGGTGTTCTCATTAATAATATGTACACTGTCCAGTATTAAAAATATATACACATACAAACAGCCTTTTTCCGAACTGTTGCTCCAATCGGCTTAACATTATACAAATCAAAAATATAACTAATTATTAGATATTAAATGGATAATATAAAATAATAAAACGACACTATGATGTTTTCTTTGTATATTCTGTAATAATATCTATCTATCTATCTATGTACTGTATCTATCTATCTATATGCATAATAAGTATATCTGACAAATACACATGTTTTTATACTCTCAGTAAGGATTGAACCACCGACAGTCAGGAGGAGTGTCCATGCTTTGAACACGCCGTGGTGTAGTTCATTAATTAAAGCATGGACCCTCGTCCTCATTGTTGGTGGTTCGAACCCGGTTGGGAGTATGTAAAACATGTATGTATGTATGTATGTATGTATGTATGTATGTATGTATGTATATATACTTATGCACATTCCCCATAGCTGGGTGGTGATGGGCTGGTCTATCAGAGTGAGAACTGAGCGATCTCTGCCATACCCATAGCTTACTCTGACTGTTCCTTTTACTTATATGTTTTCTAGATCTCAAGTGACGGCGTCTCTTCCGTGGATTGACCTCCCAATCTACCATGATTGGAAGCCAAAGCGTCACATTTTTCCTTTGCCCCTCAACTTTCTCTTCATAATTGCTGAGGGGTACAGGGCCCTGGGTGGGGCTTTGGTTTCCCGGGCGTTTCCGCACCCTCCTTAGCTCCCCGCCATGGAGTGGCTTCGGTCACCCAGGCTTTATTGTGGTCGGCAGGGAGGGTTCTTTGGGGGCGCTCGATTATGGCCTTGGCCTTATTCGGGGCCTTGGGGCTGTTCGGCCAGGCAGCTTGAGGAACAACAACAACAACAACAACAACCCATAGCTGGGGGTGGCTGACTCGAGGCAGAGCCCAAACAGGGACAACACAATACAATAAATCAATATTTAACAAATACAAAATTCCCACACATCTTGGTCGCTCAGGAGAAGACCCAGAGACATACTGTAGACCCATTTGGGGTATCCATCAAAAGACTCTCGGGTCCCAGACCTCCCGGAGAGGTTTCGGTTTCAGCAGGCAGACACGCAGGGAAGCCCCACCACCACAATGCCCACATATATATATATATATATATATATATATATATATATATATATATATATATATATACCACTTAAATTAATAAATATTCTGTAAACTAAAATATATAATCTACTAAGTGAAGTAATCCTTTATACACTAAAGGCAAGCCCACATAGGCCTACCCATAAACATTCACGCTTGCACGCACGTAAGCACGCACATACACACCCACGCACGCACAAACACACTCACACCCACGCACGCACAAACACACACACACATACACACCCACGCACAAGAACAATCGGAGCTTATTATGCATTGCAATAACAATCATAGTATATTATACTGTATGGTGATTAATAAAATACCTAATTATATCTCAATTACCTATCAACCCCATATATACCACATTACCTATCAACCCCATATATACCACATTACCTATCAACCCCATATATACCACATTACCTATCAACCCCATATATACCACATTACCTATCAACCCCATATATACCACATTACCTATCAACCCCATATATACCACATTACCTATCAACCCCATATATACCACATTACCTATCAACCCCATATATACCACATTACCTATCAACCCCATATATACCACATTACCTATCAACCCCATATATACCACATTACCTATCAACCCCATATATACCACATTACCTATCAACCCCATATATACCACATTACCTATCAACCCCATATATACCACATTACCTATCAACCCCATATATACCACATTACCTTATCAACCCCATATATACCACATTACCTATCAACCCCATATATACCACATTACCTATCAACCCCATATATACCACATTACCTATCAACCCATATATACCACATTACCTATCACCCCATATATACCACATTACCTATCACCCCATATATACCACATTACCTATCAACCCCATATATACCACATTACCTATCAACCCCTATATACCACATTACCTATCAACCCCATATATACCACATTACCTATCAACCCCATATATACCACATTACCTATCAACCCCATATATACCACATTACCTATCAACCCCATATATACCACATTACCTATCAACCCCATATATATACCTATCAACCCCATATATACCACATTACCTATCAACCCCATATATACCACATTACCTATCAACCCCATATATACCACATTACCTATCAACCCCATATATACCACATTACCTATCAACCCCATATATACCACATTACCTATCAACCCCATATATACCACATTACCTATCAACCCCATATATACCACATTACCTATCAACCCCATATATACCACATTACCTATCAACCCCATATATACCACATTACCTATCAACCCCATATATACCACATTACCTATCAACCCCATATATACCACATTACCTATCAACCCCATATATACCACATTTTTTATATTGACTCAGCTTAGATGAACACAAGAATACAAACGGTAAGATCCATTTCCAGTATTATTTTGACTCACTTTTCCATCCTGGGCGAAACAAAATAGTCTATTGCACGTCCCTTGTGGATATGGTATGGGAGGGAGAAGAAGAGAAGTAGTGGAGGAGGAGGTGGGGATCAGGAGGTCAGAAGTGTGGGAAGCCATGAAAAGAGTGAAGATGGGGAAAGCACCAGGAACAGATGGAGTGTGTGGGGAAATGTTGAGGTATGGTGGTGAGATAGTGATAGAATGGGTATGGAAAATGTGCAAACTAGCATGGGAGAAGGGCAGTGCACCCGATGACTGGAAGACTGGCATAATAGTCCCCCTATATAAGGGCAAAGGGAAAGAGGAGTGTGTGGTAACCACCGAGGAATATGTCTTCTAAGCGTAGTAGGGAAGGTATACAGTAGGGTAGTGATTGAGAGAGTGAGAGTGAGAACGGAGAAATGGATAGGCGACGAGCAGGGAGGTTTTAGGAAGGGAAGAGGATGTGTAGATCAGATTTTTACCCTGAATTGTGTTGTGGAGAAGTATCTGGAGAAGAAAAAAAAGGTGTATGTTGCCTTTATGGACTTGGAGAAGGCCTATGACAGAGTGGATAGAGAAGGTTTGTGGAAAGTACTTAGAATATACGGAGTAGAGGGCAAGTTGCTGAAAGCAGTGAAGAGCATGTATGAGGGTGCAAAGGCGGCAGTACGTGTGGAGAGTGAGCAGAGCGAGTTCTTTGACCTGAATGTTGGTTTGAAACAGGGGTGTGTGATGTCCCCGTGGTTGTTTACTGTATATATGGATGGAGTTATGAAAGAAATACTATCAAGAGCAGTGGATGTTGGTGTATCGCTGAAAAGGGAGGGAATTGAGTGGAAGCTACCTATACTGCTGTTTGCGGATGATACAGTTCTGATGAGTGATAATGAATGGGAGTTGCAGGGTCTGGTAAATGAGTTTGGAACAGTGTGCGAAAAACGGAATTTGAAGGTAAATACGGGGAAGAGCAAGGTTATGGTCTTCGAAAGGGGTGAAGTCACAGAGTGTGAGGTGAAGCTGAACGGTCAGGCTATGGAGATCGTCAACTCTTTTAAGTATCTGGGCAGTGTGTTGAGTAAAGATGGGACTATGGATGAAGAGGTGCGGGAGAGGGTACAACAGGGGAAGAGGGTTGTAGGAACGCTAAAAGCAGTAACAAGAAATAGGGTGGTCAGTATGGAAGTGAAGAAGTCCTTGCATGACAGTGTGGTAATCCCGACACTGACTTACGGAAGCGAAGCATGGACGTTGGTTGAGAGAGTGAGAGCAGTGGAAATGAATTACTTAAGGAGTGCGTGCGGAGTTACATGGAGGGATAGACAGACTAATGAGGAAGTAAGAAGGAGGTGTGGTGTGGAGGTAGATGTGCTGGAAAGTGTGAAAAGGAACAACTTGAGATGGTTCGGCCATATGGAACGTATGGAAAGCGAGAGAATGACTAAGAGGGTGTACGAGAGCGAGGTGGAGGGACAGAGGGGGAGAGGTAGACCGAATATGAGGTTGAAGGATGGAGTGAGGAACTACATGAACGAAGGCGGTGCTGGTTGGGGGGAGGGGCGTCGACTGACTGGGGACAGAGGTGCTGGGTGGCGGTTCGTTCGTGGCCACCCCTTCGGGGATCGCGGCGTCAGGCAATAGATAGATAGATAGACGTCCCTTGTCTAGTGGGGTGTTTTGGGCTCATTTGGGCATATTCAGGCCCTCCTGCATGATAAATCAAGCATCTGCATGAAAAAAAAAAATATTTAGCAAAAATCTAGGCACTAAAAGCTTCAAAATGAGACCAGAACGAGCTACGCAGCACTCGTGGTTCTCTTGCAATGGTGCCACGAACATGGAAGTTTAGCATATATCGGTATATTTTTCCCAGCTATGCTCACTACTGGCTACACTGCCGGCCTCTCGAGAACACAGGGAACATGAGTTAATGGGCGGCTGTAAGCCCTGGGAGTCGGCTGTCTGGCCCGCTGCGCTCCCGGCCATTTGCACTCGATTTTAACCCTTTAAAAGCCTTAATAATGCTCCTAAGTTGCTGCAAATTGGTGCACGACTTAAGTCGAGCACCGCTCTTTAAGGGTTAAGGGGAGACTAACCGTTTGTTTGGTCTATTAATTAATTTATTCATTTATTTGTTTAGTTTCCTCCCTAGATCTCCATCAAGCTTAGAAAAGCAGCCCCTAGACCCCCGTTCAAGATAATTTTTTACATTTTTCGGTAGAAAAATGGCCCGGCCGAAGGCCGGTTCCTCTTAGAATTGCAGGCTCGCTATCGCTCGCCAGGAAAAAATCGACACCTAAATGGCACGAAAGGTCTTAAAATTGACAACTAAATGGGGCGAAAGGTGTTAAAATTGCCAAACTAATGGGCCAAACGTCTTATAATCTCAAAACTAGTGGGGTTAAACATTAGGGAGAAGGAGGTCCAGAAAAACGGTCTGCCTCTCCTTTATTACCACAAGAACGAGTCATTGTACCAATTATCGGTAATTAAGGCATTTCCAGGAGATCCGGTGAAATATGAAGACAATTACACTTTTTATCATTTTGATGTGTAGCCGGAGGACAACAATAATTGATGTGTAGCCGGAGGACAACAATAATTGATGTGTAGCCGGAGGACAACAATAATTGATATGTAGCCGGAGGACAACAATAATTGATGTGTAGCCGGAGGACAACAATAATTGATGTGTAGCCGGAGGACAACAATAATTGATGTGTAGCCGGAGGACAACAATAATTTAATCTCCTGCAATGGAAGGGCATGGGATCAAACAGTTGTGTGAGAGAGAGAGAGAGAGAGAGAGAGAGAGAGAGAGAGAGAGAGAGAGAGAGAGAGAGAGAGAGAAGAGAGAGAGAGAGAGAGAGAGAGATAGAGAGAGAGAGAGAGAGAGAGAGAGAGAGAGAGAGAGAGAGAGAGAGAGAGAGAGAGAGAGAGAGAGAGAGAGAGAGAGAGAGAGAGAGAGAGAGAGAGAGAGAGAGGAGAGAGAAGAGAGAGAGAGAGAGAGAAGAGAGAGAGAGAGAGAGAGAGAGAGAGAGAGAGAGAGAGAGAGAGAGAGAGAGAGAGAGAGATTATCAGGACAACGGATATGACGCACTTTCTGTCATTGTAAGTGAAGTGCATATAAATTACTTAAAAAATAATAGTAAAGACAAACCCTCCAAACCAATATAGTGAAAGGATGCATATCACGCCGTAAAATGTAAAATCGACAAAGTAAAGGTGTTGAAATTGATGGAAAAAGATTGAAAAGTTGTCAAGGGCCTGGATGAAAGAAGTTAAGGAGGCAAGTTAAACGACGATAGAGTTAAGGGGAAATGTGTATGTAGTTGTTCATTTATTTTGTTTTTTGTTATTCGCTTTAGTTTCCTCTCAAGACTTTCATCAAGTTTAAAAAGATACTCTCACCACCCTTCGAGATAAATTTGTAATTTTTTCGGAATACAAATTTCCCGGCTGAAGGTTAGCTATCGCTCACCAGGACGCTCGCCAGGAAAAAAATAGACACATAAATGGCACAAAATGTCATATAATCGCCAAACTAATGAAACAAACGTCTTAAAATCTTTAACACTAATTGGGCTAAACATGAGGGATAAGGGGGTTCCAGAACAACCAAACCTCCCTATAACGTGAATGAAAAACAGGAGAACAGGTGAAAGGATATATTAGCCTGTTCCGCTTACCTTTATTCTTACTAGACGTTTTTTGTTTTCAGTTAAGTTGTTGTTGTTGTTGTTGTTGTTGTTGTTGTTTTTGTTGTTCCCCAAGCTGCCTGGCCGAACAGCCCCAAGGCCCCGAGCAATTCCAAGGCCATAACCGAGTGCCCCCACAGAACCCTCCCCGCCGACCACAATAAAGCCTGGGTGACCGAAGCCACTCCATGGCGGGGGGCTGAGGAGGGTGCGGAAACGCCCGGGAAACCAAAGCCCCACCCAGGGCCCTGTGCCCCTCAGCAATTATGAAGAGAAAGTTGAGGGGCAAGGGAAAAATGTGACGTTTTGGCTTCCAATCTTGGTAGATTGGGAGGTCAATCCACGGAAGAGACGCCGTCACTTGAGATCTAGAAAATATATAAGTTAAAGGAAAAGTCAGAGTAAGCTATGGGTATGGCAGAGATTGCGCAGATCTCACTCTGATAGACCAGCCCATCACCACATGACTAGAACCCAATCCTCTCAGCATCAGCTAGAAAAGGCCCTAGAAAGCCGCCTTTGGCGGGGAGATAGCTCCCCTATTTCAACCCCTTTCGGGGCCTTTCAGTTAAGTGATTCATTATACTGTATAATACGGCTTATTCTGTTTAACATTGAAAGGATTGATTTAGCTCTTCTGAATTATGAGTATGAATGAAATTGGAATTAAAATGAAGACTCAAGCCGAGCAAAGATAGAATAAGACACGAAGAAGCTCAAGGAATGCTTCATAAAGGTTTATAATTATCAGTGCAATATATATAGACATTTGGACATTAAGGGGGTAGTGCTTGCTTTTTAGGCTGTATATTTATATGTTATATTTATTTTGTTAGTTTCCTCACTAGACCTCCATCAAGCTTAGAAAAACACCCCCTAGACCCCCTTTCAAGATGAATTTGTAAATTTTTCGGTAGCTTCTAAAATTAGAGGCTCACTGTCGCTCACCAGAAAAAATCGACACCTAAAGGGCACGAAAGGTCTTAATATTGACACAAAAATTATACGAACGGTCTCAAAATCGCCAAACTAACGGAGCGAACGTCTTAAAACCTCAACACTGATATGCTAAACACGAGGGAGAAAGGGGATCCGGAAAAAAACGAGGAGTACCCCCTTAATGGACAGATGAGTGAAAAGTTGTTGAGCTGAGGGATAAAATAAGTTAAGGAGGGAAGTTACAGGAAGCGAGAAGGAAGGTGCAAGAGAAACAGAGGAGCTTCATAACGAAAAACTTGAAGAAATATGTAAAAACAAAAAAAAAAGTAGGTGATGTAATTTACGATACATTTATAAAGTTAATCTAGCAAAGTTATAGAGCTTACGTTTGTCTTCGCTTTACCACGCTGCTCATCCCCGTGGTGGTGATGCTGAATAATATCCAGGGTACAACAATTTACCTATCCTGATGGTACGTCACAAATCTCCACTAACTACAGATTCCTTGGGACTGTTGAGTAATCAGTGGCATGGAGTGTGAGGAGACTGCCCATCCGTCTCGTGTTCTCTTGATTAATCCTTTCAGCACGATGACGCCTGTTTAACCTTTTATTCTGGCTTAAGGGGAGACGGTCGTTTTTCTGGTCTCCTTTCTCTCTCGTGTCTAGTTCCATTATTTTTTAGATTTTTAGACGTTCGGCCCATTTGTTTGGCGATTTTAAGACCTTTCGTCCCATTTCGTTATATATTTTAAGACCTATTGTGCCATTTAGGTGTCTATTTTTTCCTGGCGAGCGATAGCGAGCCTATAATTGTAAGAGGAACTGGCCTTCGGCCGGGATATTTTCTACCGAAAAATGTATAAATTTATCTTGAGGGGGGGGGGGGGGGGGTTCTAGGGGATGTCTAGCGAGGAAACAAAGAATTTATGAATGAATGAATGTATAGGCCAAAAAAGCAGTCGGCGTCCCCTTAATTACACGATTGTATGCAGTGAAAAAGGACCAATATTATTTCGATGGTTTATTGGGATATTAGTTAGTGCTAGAAGTGTATTGTAAGTTAAAGGAAATCTTCTACTGGTAGGACGTAATATTCGTCATGGTGCTGAAGTAGTTAAGGGAAACAACTCGCCTTTCTCTCTCCCTGTTTTTCTCTTTCTTTGGGTTGTATCCATTCGGCCCCTTTCAGCCTACTCCTTTAAGACTTTTATCCCCATCCAAGTGTCGTTATTTTGCTGGCAAGCGATAGCGAGCCAAAATTATTTGGAGACCTTTTTTTATCGAAAAATGTATACATTTAATATGCTGTGTAATTCTTCATCCAAAATATGCTGGCTCGCTATTTCTCGCCAGGAAAATATCGACACCTAGACGGGGATAAACGACTTAAAACAGTAGTCTAAATGGGGCCAAATGATACAAAACATAAGGAGAGAGAGAGAAATAGAGAAAAAAAAGGCGAGGTGGTCCCCTTAACCCCTTCAACACCATGACGTAATTTTACCTTTCATTCAGGCTAATATTAGATGATTTTATGCAGTTTAAGAGGACCTGTATTATTACGAAGGTTTATTTATATCGTATTTACCATTTGAGTCCTAGAGGTAGATTGTAAAGTAAAGAAAATCGTCTAATGGTAACCAGAATATGATAAAAATTACGTAATGGTGCTGAAGGGGGTTAAAGGCCAAGCGTACTACCCCAGGCGCGTTACCGGACACCTTGCAGCAGTGCGGTGATTCACTTTATCCCTACAGTAGCGGCCAGATTATTGGGGCTAACAATAAATAAGTTTTCACAATTTAAGGGGAGATTGTTTTCGAGACCCATTTCTCCCTCATGTTTAGCCCCATTAGTTTTGAGGTTTTAGAATGTTCGTCCCATTAGTTATAGGTGATTTAAAAAAAAAAATCGACCCCTTTCTTGTTTAATTCTAAGAACTTTCGGGGCATCTATAGTAGGTGTTGATTTCTTCATGGCGACCGATAGCGATGTGGTAATTTAGGAGGAACTGTCCTTTGCCCGGATTTTTTTTTACTGAAACATGTACATATTTATCTTGAAGGACGGTCTTTGGGGTGTTTTATTTACCCTTTCAGTACCGGTGACGATATATATATATATATTTAATTTTAGCTATATTTGACGATTTTATTAAACTTAGGAAAGATTATATGATAGCTGAAACGATATATTGAGAAAGTCTGTAGCCTTTTAATGGGAAGACGTCCTCCCTAAGCTGTAGGAAATGGTCTAATAATTACCAGACTATAATACAAAGGGTGTCACCGGTACGGAATGGGTTAATCTTAATGAAGGTCTAGGGAACCAACTTAAAGCAATATCAATTGATCCCTTCTGTACCGGAGACGTATTTTGCATTATATTCTGACAGCTATTAGACGATTGTATTCAGCTTAGGAAGGACGTCTACCCATGAAAAGGCTACACACCATCTCAATGAATCTTTTTAGCTACCATGTATACTTCCTAAGCATCATAAAATCATCTAAATATAGCTAAAACCAAATATATAAAACGTCGACGGTACGGAAGGGGTTACAACCAAACTTAAAGGGTTAGTACTCGCTTTTTCTGGACCCCCTTCTCCCTCATGTTTAGCATATTAGCTTTGAGGTTTTAAGACGTTCGTTCCGTTAGTTTGGCGATTTTGAGACCTTTCGCCTCATTTTTTTTGTCAATATTAAGACCTTTCGTGCCTTTTAGGTGTCGATTTGTTCCTAGCGAGCGAAGCGAGCCTCTAATTTTAGAAGGAACGGGCCTTCGGCCGGGAAATTATGTCTACCGAAAAATGTAAAAATTTATCCTGAAAGAGGGTCTAGAGGATGATTTTCTAAGCTTGATGGAGGTCTAGCGGTGAAACTCAAAAATATATAAATAATTAAATACCGAACATATAATATATAGACCAAAAACCAAGCACTACCCCCTTAATAAATGAATTAAACATATGCAGAACAGAAAACTATATGGAAGCAACACATACCATATATTGAAATGCTTTTATGATTTAAGGGAGTTGATAGACCTAAAGTGGGAGAAACAAAATAACGTATGGTCAATTTTAGGATGGGCTTATATTTTACTTGAGATACAAATGTAATTGCACTAAGTCTTATGTTTTACTTATACAGTATATATAAAAGAGACAACATTATAAGAATATTTGAGAAACGTTTTGAAATTGAAATATGAAAAAAGTTAAATGCCATGCATAATGCTACATAAGTACACTCGGATGCCACAGTCTCTAACCCACTCATAGATATTCGTGGAGTTCACCTATTTATAATTATGAAAGTATATATCCGGAAACGACTATATAATGTAATTTTCTATAAATCAAGTACGACATGATATATAATATTCATTGAAAAGCAAGTTCCATACAAAAATCAATCCAGATCATTGTATTTTCATACATCAAATCATAGGGGGTCCATGATGTTTTATGAGTGGGCTAGAGACTGGTATCCAAGTGTACAAATAATTGCTTAACAAAAAAAAAAAAAAAAAAAAAAAAAAAAAACACATTTATAACTTGTAGTGTGGCAGATAAATTGGTAGCCCAGGTGACTCAGTTAGCGCCTAACCTAGGTAACCAAATTCTTAGCCGCCCTGTATATTTATATGCAATAATTAAGCTGTGTTTTCTCATAATATTAATAATAACACTAATCAAAATTGAAATAATAATACAAATAATAATAATAATAATATAATAATAATAATAATAATAATAATAATAGAAAGTTAAAATCTTATCCTCTTTTTCTCATAAACACTAAATTGAAGTAAATTATAATAAATGTGGTACTGAAAGATGAAAGCAAAGTAAGAATAGAAACTAAATTGCTTTTATTAGCACAAAATGAAAGTGGGTGGACTGTTTAAAGGGCATTTAGGAAGAATAAGAGAGAGAGAGAGAGAGAGTGTGTGTGTGTGTGTTTGTAATGGTACAGGATTTCTTTGGTAATTAAGGGGGGATTTCCACTTGAAGTTTTTTTCTGGACTCCTTTCTCCCTCGTGTTTAACCCCATTGCTTTTGAGATTATATGACGTTTGCTCCATTAGTTTGGCGATCTTAATAACTTTCGCCCCATTTCTGTCAATATAAGACCTTTCGTGCCATTTAAGTGTAGATTTTTTTAATGGCGAGCGCTAACGAGCCAGTAATTTTTCTACCGAAAAAATTACAAATTTATCTTGAAAGGGGGTCTAGGGGTATTATGTTAAGCTTGATGGAGGTCTATATATGGAACAAACTAATGATCTCCCCTTAACCCTTTGAGTACCAGCGACGTGTCTTATATATTATTGTAGCTATATTTAGACGATTTTATGCAGCCTAGTAGGGATCTGCGGTAGTTAAAAGGGTTGGTTGTGATAGTTTGCAGTCTTATAATATGGCTAGAGGTCCTTCCTAAGCTGAATAATACCGTCTAACAGTTGCTATAATATGGTGAAATGGTACTGAATGGGTTAACCCTTTCTGTACCGGCAACGTATTTTTAATTTAATTCTAGCTATAATTAGACGATGTTGTGCAGGGGGGGGGGGGGGGGGTATGGACCCCTTCTCCTTCATGTTAAGCCCCATTACTTCTGAGGTTTTAAGACATTCGTTCCATTAGTTAGACCTTTTAAGACGTTTCTTGCCATTTAGGTGTTGATGTTTTCCTGGCGAGCGATAGTGGGCCTGCAATTTAGAAGGAAATTGGATATTTCTCTACCAAAACATGCAAACATTTACCATGAAAGGGGTTCCTGGGGGTATTTTTGTAAAGCTTACTGAATATCTATGAAGGAAACAAATAATTAAATATAAAAAAATCCCTCCTTAATTACCAACATACCTGGCTATAAACACTGTAATACCTGAGCAAACACTATAGGGAAAGATTATAAGCTAAACTTATATTATTGCAAGAGGTAAATATATGTTAAGCCATTAATTCAGTACCTGCTAGATTAGAAAGGCTAAACAAAGTTACACTCGTTTAATCCTGGCTTAGTTGGTCAGAGTTTAGTTGATCTTGCTGTTAATTTGAACGAGTCTCCCCGGAACAAAGAGACAATGAGTTCAGTCTACGCGCAGAAGTCATTATAGTATATTGTAGACTTTATCATGCATTTATGGATTTTTTTTAAGGGGAGACCGCCCTCCGAGATAAATGTGTACATTTTTCGGTTGGGAAATGTACCGGCTGAACGCCGGTTCCTCCTCAATTACAGGCTTGTTATCGCTCGCCAGGACAAAATTCGACACCTAAATGCCACGAAAGGTCTTAACATTGACAGAAATAGGGCGATAGGTCTTATGATCACCAAACTAATGGAACGAACGTCTTCGTCAAAAATGTCAAAACTATTGGGTCTAAACATGTGGGAGAAGGGGGTCCAAAAAAATACCTGTTAGGTGAAAATCTTCCCTTAACCCTGAAATTACTAGAGGCCATATCGGGGTTTGAGAGAGAGAGAGAGAGAGAGAGAGAGAGAGAGAGAGAGAGCAGTGCCTTGAATTTTTAGTGCAATCGCTAGAAGGGGTCAGGCTATACAGTGCGGTGGGGAATTTATATACTGACTTGACTGCATACTAAACACTGAGAAGCGCTGTGGCTAGGTAATGTGAGAACGTCCAGGCGGTTACAGAACTCGCCACCTAGAATAAGACCTCTAGACTTCATCGTGTTGAACCATAAGCCGTCAGTCTAGTTGGTGATAACAATGCAAAAGAGCCAAGCATTGTTGCCTCAAACAAGTTGCTGATCCTAAATTGCCAACAAGCGTTAGTGTGACTCCTACTAAATGGTTCACTGCCTTTAATATTCAATATTAAGCCGAAATTAAATTTCATACAACACACTCTACCCCTCTCTCTCTCTCTCTCTCTCTCTCTCTCTCTCTCTCTCTCTCTCTCTCTCTTGACTTTTTATCCTCAGAGTGATTTTACTTTAAGCTAAGGGTGGTATTTGTACAAACTAACCTAGCCTAACCCAACCTGCCAAGCTTTTAACCTAATCCAAACCTAGCCTAGCCTATAGCCAGCCAATTTGTTGTTCTTATTAACTCTAATAGATATTGTATTTAGTATCCTACTGTAGCTATATATATCTGTAATTTTAGTTGTTGCTTGCACGATCTTGTAGTAACCTTTGACTGATAATTTTTTTTTTTTTTTTATCTAAAAAGAGTTTTTTGTTTTATCTAAAAAGAGTAGGCTACTGCTTTACTAGGCTACAGTGACACCAGGGCCATCTGTTGATACAGTATATTAACCCCTTGTGTGCAGTCACACTTTATTTTTATATAATCTCTATTTGGTGAATTGTATATTTAGTTACATATTCTGTTATATATATATATTTGTTTAAGGTTAGGTTATCACACCTGGTAGCCTATTTCTGCGTATTTCAATTTTATTATTTTCGGTTAGCCTATTCAACGCTGGTAGCCTATTGGTGCGTATTTCAATTTTTTTTAAACTTTTGGTTAGGCTATCGCCCCTGGAAGCCTAATTCTGCGTATCTCAATTTTTTTGTTTTCGGTTAGGCTATCACCCCTGATAACCTATTGTTGTGTATTTCAACATATTTGTTTTCGGTTTAAGTGATTGAAGTGTTTCTAAAGTGAGTGAAGTGTTTTAAAGTGAGTTAAGTGTTTTAAAGTGAGTGAAGTGATCTGAAGAAACTGACTGTTACCATGCCTCGCACTTGTACGAACTGCGCCGGTAGGTTTGGTGAGTCCATGTTTGTTACTGTCGATCTTCAAGTCTGCCGTCTCTGCCAGCAACGAGAGAATTTGACAGTGAAATTAGATGAAGCCTACAACAAGATCAACGTCCTCACCATGAAGCTGGAATCACTCCAAGAGTTTGTAACACTCAACGTTGGAGTACCACAAACTTCAATTGTCACCGCAACTCCAGCAGCCACCAACGCCCCAACGTCAACTGCCAACAATTCAACGCCTGCAGTAGCCATTTCATCTGATGGTTCCGATACTCAAGAAACAAATAGTAACTCTCTTCCCCCTCAAGACAACTCTGTGTCGTGAGGAACAACGTTTGCCCCAAGACCAGGAAACCCATACCGATTACCGAGTGTCAAAACCACTTCCAGATACTCGCAGACTCAGATGATGAAGCGGAAATAGAAGAAGTCCGGCTCATGGGAGACTCGATGATACGTGGTCAGCTCACAGAGTTTTGCGCCAGAGCACCTAAGACCAGGAAGCGTTTTTGTATCCCTGGTGGTGGTGTGGACGACGTAGTTGCTGCAGTTGACGAAGTATCTAAGCTGGCCCCTGCTAATACAATGTACGTCATCCACGTTGGATCCAACGATGTACAGCGAACCCGGTCGGAAGATTTGCTTTTAAAGTACCAGCAGCTGATAAAGTCGTTTAAGGAGAAGTCATCAAGGATCATCGTCTCAGGAATCGTCCCCCGGCTTGGTGTAAAGAGCCGATTTTACAACATAGCCACCAGCACAAATTGTTGTCTAGCAACCCTCTGCAGGAATGAAAACGTGGGATTCGTCGACACCTGGGACAATTTCTACTACGATGACTATTTGTTTTCGGACGATGGAGTTCATCTGAACCAGGTGGGAGCAGCACGTTTTGGGCGTCTTCTCAACGATGCGGTGAAGGATTTTCGGAGAAGAAATCGACTCAGCACAGGACAACCAGGAAGGAGGACCGAAGACAGCGAGGGCGGCAACCTGCGAAGGAATTAAATGCTAATCTGTCAAGAACCGCGAATTTGGATAAAGCTCCACCAACACGACCCAAATTCAAAACCGCCAGGGATAACGACCGAGGACCGATGTCAGCCATGAATGTAAATGTAGATCCGACCAGATCCAAAAATTTGATTAAAGAACGTTCTGTGAGTTCTAAAACTGCAACTTTAAAGGTTTTCTATGCAAACGCTCGTAGCATACGCAATAAATTTTCAGATTTAGAGGAACTAGTGTTTACTGAAAATTATGATGTGATTGGTATAACAGAATCTTGGCTCAATACAGTAGATAGAGACTCTTTAGCAGAGTATTCACTTCCCGGTTATGTAATGTTTGAGAAAAGCCGAATAAATAAAAATGGAGGTGGCGTTTTATTTTATATTAAAGAAAGTCTTAACCCGACCCTCTTGTCAAAACCTCAAATTGTGAACGTCGACACATCTTTTGTGCTAATAAAGAATAATAAAGGTACAAAAATAATACTTGCATTAATATACAGACGTCCAGCTCAATCAGTGCAAACTGACCGAGAAATTTATGAACAAATTGCAGATGTAAGTAACTCACAAGATACCGTATTTTTTGGCGACTTTAATTTACCTGTGACCAAGTGGGGCGATACTCTTACTTCACACTCCGGACATGACTTGTATACGAACTTGCAAGAGAGTTCGCTTTATCAATTTGTTGGAACGCCGACCCGTGGTAATAACGTTCTTGACATTGTACTTGCAACAAAAGAAGAATTAATAGAGAATTTGAATGTTGGTGATGAATTCAGTAACAGCGACCATCGTACGATAACTTTCACTTTAAACTTTACTAGTAACGAACCAAATAGTAGCATCGAATAAGTCCCTAATTTCAAGAAAGCAAACTTTCATAAACTTAGAGCTATGTTTAAAGAAACTGACTGGAGCTTTTTAATTAACATTAACGACATAAATACATCTTGGAGGTTATTCGAAAGCACTTCCCTAAAAGCAGTGCGAGACTGCATACCATCGAAAATACGGCGTCCAGGCCATATTAATAAGCCCAAATGGTGGAATAAAGATATTTCAAACTGCCTGCTTGCTAAAAAATTTGCTAATGATAGATTAAAATCCTCACAAAATGACGAAGAACGGGTGAAATTTGTAGAACTACGACGCAAAGCCAAAAAGTTAATTAAGCAAAGTAAAAAGACCCTAGAGTTACATATTGCGAATCAAAGTAAAACAAACCCGAAAGAATTCTATAGTTATATCAGAAAGAAAAAAGTAGTTACTTCAACTATTGGACCGTTAGTCGATGAAAATGGAGAATACACCAAAGATGAAGTACAAATGAGTAATGCCCTCAATACTTTCTTTGCATCAGTTTTTACAACAGAAGACCTCAGTGATATCCCTACACCATCGCCGATTCAGATTGATAATTCAGATGTTCTAAGCAATATCACCGTTACAGAGAGAGAAGTATTGAATTGTTTAGATAAACTCAAGGTAAATAAAACGCCTGGACCTGATACAATCTCGCCTAGAGTTCTAAAGGAAGCTAAGGATGAGCTCTCCAAACCACTGACATTACTATTCAATAAATCCTTGCAGTCTGGAACTATGCCTGATCAGTGGAAGATAGCCAACGTAACACCGATATTAAAAAAAGGCAGCAAATCCCTACCCAGTAACTATCGTCCAATTAGCTTAACCTCAGTTGTATGTAAAATGCTAGAAACGGTCATGAGACAGACTCGTAAATCACTTAGAGGAAAATAACATACTTAAAGATACTCAACACGGCTTTCGTAAAAAACGTTCCTGTTTAACAAACCTCTTAGACTTCTTCCACGATATCCTCAACCTCTACGATGAGAGTAAAGCTGTAGATATTATATACCTTGATTTTCAAAAGGCCTTTGACAAAGTTCCCCACAAACGTTTACTGCTAAAACTAAAAGCGCATGGAATACAAGACGGTGTGTTGAAATGGATAGAAAATTGGCTTAGCAACAGAAAGCAAAGAGTAGTCATAAACGGTAAGGCATCTAAATGGACCAATGTAAGTAGCGGGGTACCCCAGGGATCGGTACTAGGACCAATTCTCTTTCTAATTTACATCAACGACATAGATGAGGGTCTCACCTGTACAATCTCAAAATTTGCTGACGATACAAAAATTGCAAATAGCGTACTCTCAAAAGATCAAGTTGACGATATGCAACACAATCTAGATAAATTGTCACATTGGGCCCAAATTTGGCAAATGAGTTTCAATGCGGATAAATGTAAAGTACTACATATCGGATACCTAAATGAGAAAGCAAACTATTCGATGAATGGCACTCAGCTTAAGAATGTAAACAGAGAAACCGATCTGGGAGTAACTATATTGAGTAACCTAAAACCGAGTCAACATTGTTCAGAAGTTGTTAAGAAGGCAAACAAAATAATTGGCTTTATAGGCAGGTCATTTGAGCATAAATCCAAAGACGTTATCCTAACCCTTTACAATTCCTTAGTCCGCCCTCTTCTGGAATACTGCGTTCAATGCTGGTGCCCTTATTACAAAAAAGACATAAACAAGCTAGAACGAGTTCATTGTAGAGTTACCAAAATGATACCTAGCCTAAAGAACAAACCATACGAAGAGCGTCTTAGAGAGTTAAATCTATTTCCTTTAACCCAGCGCAGATTAAGAGGTGACTTAATTCAAGTGTTCAAAATCATCAAAGGCATCGACAATATGAACTGTAGTAAGTACTTCACTATCGACCAATCTAATTACACGCGGGGAAACGGTTACAAAATTATTGGTAAATCTTTTAACTCACACGAATCTAAGAATTTCTTCTTCAATCGAGTTGTCAACTTGTGGAATGGGCTTCCCCGAGACGTTATAGACTGCAGCACCGTTGATTCATTTAAACTCCGCCTAGACAAATATCTCGCATCAAACCCGCGACTGACTGCATTTGTAAATGAATAACTTTATTTTATCCTCCCCTCAGTTACTAACCCATATGTCCCCTACTAACTTCCTAGTCCTGCCACGGACATTAGTTCCAGGGCAGTAGTTCCCTTTCCAATGTTCCCTTACCCACTCTAAACCACTGTTTGGACACTTGATCCTCAGTGTTTTGGAGGACAAGCAGCCTAGAAGGGTCACTAGACCTGTTGTTGCTTGATTTCCTTTGTACTCTTTTGTAATCTCTCTCTCTCTCTCTCTCTCTCTCTCTCTCCACTCTCTCTCTCTCCACTCTCTCTCTCTCTCTCTCTCTTTGCCTGGAGGTCAAGCCTGTTCCCTTTTGTGCCACGGATGTCCCGAAAACATATAAATATATCTTGAAGGGGGATCCTGGGGTTAGTTTTATGGAGGTCTAGGGAGGAAACTAGAAAAATAATAAATACATGAACAACTCGACCAAAAAAACCGGCCCATCTTCCCTTAAAGCTCTGAAAAACATTATCATTATAGAGATGTTAGGTTAAATTGATGATTATATTAACATGGATGGGATAATCGAGTGAGGATGTTGTGTTTATAGTAATTTTAATTTTTACGTAGTTGTTGTTGTTATTGCTGTTCCCTAGGCTGTTTGGCCGAGCAGCACCAAAGTCCCGAGCAAGGCCAAGGCCATAACTGAGCACCCCCACAGAAACCTCTCTGCTTACCATTAATAAAGCCCCGGTGACCAAAGCCACTCCCAAGGCGGGGAGCTGACGAGGGTGCGGAAACGACCGGGACACCAAAGCCCCACCCAAGGCCCTGTGCCCCTCAGCAATTATGAAGGGAAAGTTGAGGGGCAAAGAAAAAATGTGACGCTTTGGCTCCCAGTCTGCCAACCTCTACTTTGGCATTAGGGAGGTCAATCCACGGAAGAGACGCCGTCACTTGAGATCTAGAAAATATATAAGTAAAAGAAACAGTCAGAGTAAGCTATGGGGATGGCAGATATCTCTCAGCTCTCACTCTGATAGACCAGCCCATCACCACATGACTAGAACCCAAATAGTTTAGCATCAGCTAGGAAAGGCCCTAGAAAGCCGCCTTTGGTGGGGGGATAGCTTCCCTATTTTAACTTCGTTCGGGGTTGGGCACCCGCCCATTTTTACGTAGTGAACTGTGAACTTTTGCCTTACATCGTTGAATTCGTTTGACAGGAGCGAAGGCAATTTAGTAATTGAGCATTATGAAATCGTATAGGCCTAATTACTGTAATATCAGAACAAATTACTAATGGCATTCAGTGGTTAGGGTACGTAGTGGTCGATTTGTTTTCTTTGTTTTCTTGTTTACACCTAGTTGTTTGCATTTGACTACAACCGTCCGGCTGGCTCAGTTGATAGCGTGCCTGATTCCCACCTTGAAGGTCTCGCGTTCAATCCCCGCTCAGATTGAAAAGTTTTTCTGGGATACAGCCGGCAGTTACCATCTCCCCATGAGCAAGGGGGATGGGTAATGGTCTCTGGTAGACTAAAGAAAGCCAAGCGCTTGCGAATCCTCGAAGGAGGAGAGACGGGCGCTATATAAGTAACCAGAAGATTATTATTATTATTATTATTATTACATGGGGGATATAGTAATTGTTTTGTTGTGAAATTAGGAATGTTTTGAGACAAGAGTATTTACACCTAGTCGATAATGTATTCGAAATTTATTGTTGTTGTTTACATATAACAGCAGAGAACACATGTTAGTAGTTTGTGCACTGTGTAATATTAATTAATGGTGGTAATTAGCGGTTGAATGACTCGAACGTCGTGATTTTCACCCAGTTGAAGAGAAGACATGGTAATTGATGATATTTGATATATTATACTTATGGTGATTTAGCAACTAATTTATGATGCTAATTAATGTTTTAAGTATTTAAATGTATACAGTATACTGAAATTCTACCTAGCTGTTGTTCTATTGCTCTTAACGTAAGGAAAGTTATATTAGTGATACGGTCATATTAGAGCAATATGGCAATGGTAAATATTGGTTAAGATGTTTGGCAGACAATTTTTTTTATATAATTTTGTACCTAGTAGATTATATTTGTTTAACTAAAGATTGAACATATTAGTTATTTACGTATTATCTATAGTTTTATTAGTTTCACCACAACACCAAACACCTCCAACGAAATTAAGGAAAGCATATATGTGATCCACTGGGATTCGAACCTGGGTTATAACACACATATTTAAAAAAATCTAACCATTACACCAACAGGACGGTTAAAAGGTGTATGCACACGCCTAAGACTTATTATCCATTCTCGAATACTGGATATTAATCTAATCGTGTTCATATTCCCAACCGCACTATGGTAACCTAATGTTTAAGTGAGAGGAAAGAATATTGATGGATCACAGATCATATAGACCGGCCTCGCTACCAAATATCCCTGAACCTACTAATAATCTATAATGTTATTAATTTCACCACAACACCAAACACCTCCAACGAAATTAATGATAACATATATGTGATCCACTGGGATTCGAACCTGGGTTATCACAAACAAATTTGTAAACACTTGCAATATTATAACCACTAAGCTATTATAGCGAATTAATGGCAAGATATTTGATATCATATTTGTCATTGAAGCTGACTGAAGAGAGAACATATGTGTAATTCATACGGTGCGAAACATTATAACCCCAATGGTATTAGAGCCAATTGATGATGGTAATTGGTATAATGAGTCTTAAGGGATAGGGGAAGTAGGGGACGAGATGGATGGGTGTGGGCGGATGTTTGGGAAAAGGGGGAGTCGTCTGAATAATGGTTAGGTGATTGTGATAATATTTAGATGGATAGAAATATAGATAGAAAGATGAGAAGATGGATGGAAGATTATATGGATAGATAGATAAATAGGAGCACGTAACATGAAGAAGCTACAGTATCTGCGAAACGTTGTCAATAAAGTGCTCATATTAAATCCCTGTAGTTAGAGTAGTGTGATTATTAGAGATAGATAGCTGGGTGATGATCATATTAAATACATAGGTACTGTATGTAGATGAATGGATGAATAAGTGCGTGATGCTATTTTCGTAAACAATTGTAGATACAGGGATTAGTGGATGAGTTGAATGCTTGGTGATCCATGTTGATTTTGGTTAGATAGATGGGTGGATGAATGGATGGATTGTGGGTGATCATATTTTATTGATGAGTGGATGTATGAATGGATGAGGATAATTTGAGACTGTTAACCCTTTGAGTACCAGCGACGTGTGCTATACTTTATTCTAGATTTATGTTGACGATATTATGCAGCTTAGGAAGGATCTATGGTAGTGAAAATGGTTGGTTGAGATATATTGAAGCCTTATTATTGCCAGAGGTCCTTCCTAAGCTGAATATAATCGTCTAATAGTTGCCAGAATATGATAAAAAGGATGTCTCTGGTACTGTATGGGTTAATAAGAAATATTTGTCGGTGGGTGAATGGGTGGTGATATATTGAGCTGGATAGATAATACGCAGATGGTTAGACAGATAGATAGAAACGTAGACGAGTAGATAGATGAGTGTGAGGTTTGATGAGGGATAGTTGGGTAGTAAATGAAAGCTTAAGGGGGTAGTACTCGCTTTTTCTGGACCCCCTTCTACCTTCTGTATTCCATATTAGTTTTTGAGGTTTTTAGACGTTCGTTCTTTTAGTTTGGCGATTTTGAGACCTTTCTCATAATTGTTGTTGTTGTTGTCAATATTAAGACCTTTTTTGTCCTTTAGGTGTCGATTTTTTTCCTGGCGAGCGATAGCAAGCCTCTGATTTTAGAAAGAACTGGCCTTCGGCCGGGACATTTTTCTACCGCAAAATGAACACATTTATCTTGAAAGGGGTTGTAGGGGGTGTTTTCTAAGTTCGATGTAGGTCTAGCGAGGACACTAAAAACTATATTAATAAATAAATATATATAGACTGAAAACCAAGCACTACCCCATTAATGCACTCCATATTATTATTCATGTTCCATAGATAATTTATCATAGAATTTAGTTTCTATGAATGTATAACTCGTATGACTAAACTTGTTACGTGTATCAGGTGTCTGTCTCTATTTGCAATTTATATATATATATATTATTAAGCAGCCTTATATTAATACTAACTATTACTTTTCCGATGAATTTGGTTGGTTTGTGTTGGTGTATAATTATTGTCTAGTTAGTTGGACTTGAGAGACTATCAACTCTTCTGGATCATAAAGCCAGCACACTGGAAGTCAAGAAGAGAGTCAGGACTGGAGCCCTTTTTCGAGAACACCAGTCCCTTGTGTATTGTCTATTAAAGGGAGATATTTAGTAGTTCCCTAGACCTCCATCAAGCTTAAAATTACACCCCCTTCAAGATAAATTTGTACATTTTTCGGTAGAAAAATGTCCCGGCCGAAGGCCGGTTCCTCTTAAATTACAGGCTCGCTATCGCTCGCCAGGATAAAATTGACACCTGAATGGCACGAAAGGTCTTAATATGGGGTGAAAGTTCTTAAAATCGCTAAACTAATGGGGCAAACGTTTTATAATATCAAAAGCAATGGGGCTAAACGTGAGGGAGAAAGGGGTCAAGAAAAAAATCCCTCAAGTGGAGATCTCCCCTTAATCTAACAGAGATTGTGTGCCCCACAAAATATTATTTCGTTTCCCTTAAACGTTAGGCTATTCAGTGTACAGTTGGGTGTTACTACATGGTTAGATTGATATCCAGTATTTGATAAATGGATATAAAATCGTAGTCATGTACTTAACTGTTAACTGGCTTGATGGTGTAATGGTTAGAGTGTTTAAGATCTGTATGTGGTAACCCAGGTTCAAATCCCGGGAAGATCACATGCTCCCATTACTTTCATTGGGAGGTGTTTGGTGTTGGGAGTGAGATAAATAAATGTGATTATTACTTATTTTTGTGTTATCCTACTGCACATGTGAATATTATACCTTTGTTTCCTAGTCTTATTTTCTATGTGCATTTTTTATTTCTCATTTATTAATATAGTTTTTAGTTTCCTCGCTAGACCTCCATCACACTTAGAAAACACTCCCTACAACCCCTTTCAAGATAAATTTTTTCATTTTTCTCATTTATGTATATCGGAATATGTGTGTGCTCTATATCGTGACATTTGGTGGCGCATGACTGAAAATTGTTCAATCATTAAGTTTTTTGTTGTGGAAAATCAAAACGTGAAAAGAGAGAGTGACAAGCTGGTGACAGAATTGTGGTGGTGGGTGGTCTACATGCAGGCTCTCACTCACACACACACACACACACAATGTATGGCATGCAAAAATATCACAAGCTTACATGTACACAGTGGATTATGCCTATTGAATTAATGACACACATACACACCAGAAAGAACACATGCATACATAAATAAGGCAACTAAAATTATTACACCCGCACACACGCACAAACACAAAAATGTATATTTATCTGGCCATTACAAGCACATAAGAAATAGTGTCTCTCTCTCTCTCTTGCAGATCGGAGTCAAGAACAGGATGCAAGCCCGTTTTCCCGCATTAGAACGAGAGAGAGAGAGAGAGCGCGCGCGCGCGCGCACTGGGGAATGAAATCCTCTTAATTATATTTAGTGCTCCCTCCCACTTTAGAACCACTTAATATTTTAGTGAATATATGCAAAACTTTCATTATCTTGGCATGCACATTTTTCATTATCTTGGGTCCCAGTTTTGGTAGTTGTAGAGTGATATATATAGATAGATAGATATATATATATATATATATATATATATATTACATATTATATAACACCACCCGACCACACCGAAAACGACTAGAGATCGAGATTCTCCTGGACGACATCCAAAAACTGGAGAAGGATGGGAAACTCACAACCTCACCCAACCTACAACCGACCTTACTAGCCGAAGCCGCTAAAACACGTGGTTCCCACAACAGCGGATTAATCAACAAAAACCACATCTTAGCGGCTAAACAACTTCGTGAAAATAATATCATAATCAGACGAGCCGATAAAGCTGCCAGCCTGGTCATCCACGACAAAGATGAATACCTGCAGAAGATGGACCACATCCTAAGCGACTCTACAAAATTCCGGAAAATCACCCGTAACCCCACCGAAGAAATAAAGCGGAAAACCAACACCGCCATTAACGCAAAGACAGGAGGGATCCACCTTAAAAAACTCATCGGTGACTTCTCCCCTGGGTACGCTTACGGCACAGTCAAAACCCACAAACCAGGTAACCCCCTTCGCCCCATCATCTCCCAGATCCCTACCGCCACCTACCAAATTGCCAAGACTTTGAACAAACTTCTAACCCCCTACACCCCCAGCCAGTACAGTCTTTCCTCGTCAGCTGACTTCCTGGAGATTTTAAGAGATGCCTCCTCTACTGACGACCATATCATCGCCTCCCTAGATGTAGAAAGTCTCTTTACCAACGTGCCTGTGGACCGCACCATTGAGCTCATCCTACATCGAGTCTACCACTGCCCAGACAACACGCCCTTAGACCTCCCAGAAACAGCCCTGAAGACGTTGCTGGAAATATGCACCAAAGAGGCGCCCTTCACCTGCCCGCGAAGTGACATGTATCAGCAGATTGATGGTGTGGCAATGGGCAGTCCCCTAGGAGTCCTCTTTGCCAATTTTTACATGGGCACCATCGAAGAAGAGCTCCTGACTACCAACCGCCCCTCTGTCTACTGCAGATATGTGGACGACATCTTCGTGCGTGTGAAGGACCCACAGGAGCTACGTGACCTTCAACAACGATTCATCGCCTCTTCCAGTCTAAACTTCACCTTCGAGGAGTCCTCTAACGGTCATCTCCCCTTCCTTGATGTCCTCGTAAACAACAACAACACCTCAGGCTTTACCACCACTGTCTACACCAAACCCACCAACAACGGATTATGTCTCGACGGCGAAAGTGAATGCCCCCAGCGATATTTACGATCCACCATCGCCGCCTATGTCAGGAGAGCCCTATCATACTGCACCTCCTGGCGAGACACTCACAAGGAACTCGAGAGGCTCACCCAGGTGCTTGTAAACAATGGGTACAGTAACTCGGACATCGCCCACACCATCAACAAACACCTTGAAACATGGTACAAAAACGACATGCCTACTAATACAAACACTGAATACATAAAAGTTTACTATAAAAACCACATGTCCTCAGATCACAAAACAGACGAAAACATAATGAGAGACATTATCAGCAACAACGTTAAAACTACGAACCCTGACCAACACCTTAAACTCACCATATACTACAAATCGAGGAAAACATCACAACTAGTCATTCGCAACAGCCCGGCTACCGCTAAGAAACCGTCACAAGAGGACCATGTCATATACCGACACACCTGTAACAGTGAGGACTGTGGACCTCACACTTATGTCGGTTTGACAAGGACTCGTCTGTCACGTCGCCTTACCTTCCACCTTCAAGCCGGAGCTATCAAGGACCACTACCACACATCCCCACACCATCCCCACACCATCAGGAACTCACCAGACCCGACTTAGATAAACACACCTCTATTCTTGATAAAGAAATAGACTCACGCCGCCTATTCATTCTTGAAGCTATATATATACAAACATACCAACCTACTTTAAACACACAAGCGGAATACAGCCAGATCCTACCCTCGGCACGCCCTTCCACAGCGAGGCCCCCCATGATGCCCCCAGGAATGCCCCCTCCACACACGCAGATGAACGACGCAGAGGCCCCGCCCACTCCTGCGTCCGGCTAGCCTACCAGAGCTAGTCTTAGGTTAGCCAACCAGCGTGCAGCTAGCACACAATAATCCCTTTCTTGATCTTGTATCGCCTATATAAACTCGACTTATCACCTTCTAACTTCACTTCTCCTTGATAATGATGGCTGCGCCCATTGAAACGTCGGAACCACTTGCAAACCTCCTTTACCAACTTCCTGAAAATACCAGGAAAACTATACGAAAAATTGAGAGTATCAATAAAAAACTCAATAATGCAAACTGTGCCTATTATTTTAATCTCACCTGCCTGAAAGAAAATATATATATATATATATATATATATATATATATATATATATATATATATATATATATATATATACAGGGTGTCCCAGGAGGAAAGGGCATAACTTTGGGAAATGATAAAACAAGGTATTCTAAGCCTAAAATGTTCTATAACAAAAAGTCCAAATCTCAACCGTTAAAGGTGGGTGTGCATGCTATTATTTTCCTCCACAATCATTACCGGCAGTGTGTACTATAGCTTTTGGTGCAATATTTTCTGCTACAATGGCTTAATTATTTATATAATGGCCAAAATAGGATATGGGTGACACTTTTCTGGATTCGGAGTTTAAGCGCTCTGATGACGTATGTCCAGCAACACAACAAGCTCTTCTGACAGGTGGAAATGGAGGATAGTGACAGTAGTTCCGATTCGTTTGCCAATGCTGAGGGTGATAACCGTGATTGTGGCGAAGAACCTCAAGTGATGAATATTGGTGGTGTCCAGGCTTATATGTATGAACCTGTAGGACGAGATCCAGCAGCAGGAGAGGAGGGAGAAGCAGCTGCAGCTGTACTTGAACCTGAGGTGGCACCAAATCAACAGTGTCTGAATATGCAGGCCACTGAATGGTAATTATAAACCTCTATTATATAATTGTGTGGTCCCACGTCATAGACTGTGATTAAAGAAGTGTTTTCCCGATTATTATAGCTTATAGATTAGGCTATAGCCTACCGGGTATAGCCTAATATATTTATCAGTGTTTACTTTATGACAACAATTTGTTGGTGTCTGTAATATTTAGGACAATCACAGCTTTTGGTGATATTTATTTACTCTTAGAAACATTCACTGACACGAATGTAGGCCTAGCCTATTACACTACTCGGAGCCGCGGCGGACGCTAGCGATCATGTCCCGTCTATTTTGACTGCATTTGGATACAATAATGAAAGCCCGCCCCTCACACCTCCATGACTTATTGTCATCATCATATACATTGCCAACAGGGTGCAAATAACAGAAAAAATCGCCGTAAAAATAGACGGGAACTTAACCGCGGCGATTGACTTATGTAAACATGATGACCGTATGCCTGGTCACTACATATCCTTCCCAACAATGTTTGCGCCACTCACTGTTTTTTTTTTTTTTTTTTTAGCCTAGTTGCTAGTAGTTGAATTTCAGCCAATACATTTCTTTAGCCTAGGTTAGGCCTATATCCATCGACGCTGACAGTATAATTTGGGCTAGGCTTAAGTTAGCCCATATTATCCACTCTCCTGACTCCTGAAATTGGCAAGCACTTAGGCCTAGACTAGGGCCTACCGGCCTACATGCAAATTTTCCTTAATTTCTGATATTACTAGCCTAGGCTAATTCTATTTCTGTCACTAAGCTAGTTAGCTAGGCTATCTAAAATATTATAATTCGCTAATGCCCGGTAGCCTACCGTACTTTATGGAAAGATTTACCCAATGCTGTACAGGGAAATTTCCCCACCCCAAAAAACTATCACTCACTTCTTGGACATGACGCTTCCTTGCAGCTGGTCTCTGCTCTGATGACACTGTAGGAACACTTGTAGCACATGTACCTGCAGGGTAAATTGTGGGTATGGCATCAGCTTTTAGCATCTAGCCATACCCATACTCCACTGCACTTTATTGTCAAAGCATTCATCACGAAAATGTCCATTGCATATGAAGCTTGTTTTGGGCTTTGCCTCCCACACTCTGGTTCTTTGTATAAACTTCACCCATTTGTTACAATGGTATGGATCACTTGGAAACTTGTATAGTGCTATGTTTGGTCCAGGGATGTTGCTACACCCGAAAACAGCACACCTATTCACCATTGTTGCTATACTTGCTGATGTTTACTTCCCAAATGTTGGCCTGGGCCTACGTCATATCCTCACGTGAGTACTAGTTGCAAGGGGTTGCAATTCAATATCTATTTTTGATTTGTTCTCTAATATTGAAGATTAGTTTTGACAAAGGAGTAGTCAGGTTGATTACTGGATATCTAAACATCTCTTTAAATACATTATAAATTAATGTTAATTTTGTATGCCCCACCACCTTTAAACAAATATTGAAGGTTTTAAGTAGTGTCCTCCCCCGCTTCACTGTAATGGACTCTTCCATGTCAGATAGTTTCCAACTGGTCCAAAGTGAGCTATTATATCTATAATCATTTTGCAACTTACAAAATTATAATATCTTTACAATAACATGGTAAAATAATTGCAGTTAGATGACAGCTAGGCCACCCTTATGGGGAAATACTTAAGAAAATGTTATTTTCAACATGCAATATCTCTTTACTGGTTGAGATTTGAAATATTTTGTATAGAACATTTTAGGCTTATTTTGTTTTATCATTTCCCACAGTTATGCCCTTTCCTCCTGGGACACCCTGTATAATTATGGTTTTATTATTATTATTTATTTTTATTATTAATAGTAGTAATGGTATTATTATTTTTGTTTTAGTATTATTTTATAATTATTGTTATTATATTTCAATTAGTAGTAGTAGTATTCCCATGATTTGCACCTATTCTACTTTATATAATTATTTAGCCAGTCCCTCTTTATTATATTAAGAAGTAAAACACAATAATCATTAATGAGTTTTTTCCTTCATATTCGAGGATAATGTATAAAGCCAGGAGCCAGTCATACTCATTTTTTTCCTCTGATGTTAAGATAAATATATAAAACTAGGCGTTAATATGCACTTTAGGATAATAAATATATGTAGTGTTATATTTACTTTGACGAATTTCGCATACACTATTATTTTGTATTACTATGAATTGTATGTAATATGTATCCATTTCTTAATTTATGTATTAATCTAGTACAAATACATATATTTAAGTAAAGTGTATAAATGTTATATCTATCAAGTATATACCTGTACATCAGCTAGACCTTCCTTTTAAAGTATATATATATATATATATATATATATATATATATATATATATAGTATATAAATTATATATTCTTTTAAAGTATAAATATATAGTTTATATATATATATATATATATATATATATATATATATATATATATATATACAGTATATATATATATATATATATATATATATATATATATATATATATATATATATATATTACAATTGACTACATGATTTTTGTTCAGTGAATGGACGTGTTTTGACATGGGTTAGCCTTTAATGTTGGTATGGAAGTCCGTAACTGTTTATTTGACGCTGTTTATGTGTTTACCATGTAGCAATGGTGGTGGTGGTTGGTGATGGTGGTGGTGGTTGGTGATGGTGGTGGTGGTTAGCAATGGTGGTGGTGGTTGGTGATGCTGGTGGTGGTTGGTGGTGGTGGTGGTTGGTGATGCTGGTGGTGGATGGTGGTGGTGGTTAGCAATGGTGGTGGTGGTTAGCAATGGTGATGGTGGTGGTGGTTAGCAATTGTGGTGATGGTGGTGGTGGTTAGGAATGGTGGTGGTGGTTGGTGATGGTGGTGGTGGTTAGCAATGGTGGTAGTGGTTGGTGATGGACGTGGTGGTTAGCAATGGTGGTGGTGGTTGGTGATGGTGGTGGTGGTTAGCAATGGTGGTGGTGGTTGGTGATGGTGGTGGTGGCTAGCAATGGTGGTGGTTGGTTATGGGGGTGGTGGTTAGCAATGGTGGTGGTGGTGGTTGGTGATGGGGGTGGTGGTTATCAATGGTGGTGGTGGTTGGTGATGGTGGTGGTCGTTGGTGATGGTGGTTAGCAATGGTGGTGGTGGTTAGCAATGGTGGTGGTGGTTGGTGATGGTGGTGGTGGTTAGCAATGGTGGTGGTGGTTGGTGATGGTGGTGGTGGTTAGCAATGGTGGTGGTGGTTGGTGGTGGTTAGCAATGGTGGTGGTGATTAGCAATGGTGGTGGTGGTTGATGACGGTGATGGTGGTTAGCAATGGTGGTGGTTGGTGATGGGGGTGGTGGTTAGCAATGGTGGTGGTGGTTAGGAATGGTGGTGGTGGTTGGTGATGGTGGGGGTGGTGGTTAGCAATGGTGGTGGTGGTTAGCAATGGTGGAGGTGGTTGGTGATGGTGGTGGTGGTTAGCAATGGTGGTGGTGGTTAGCAATGGTGGTGGGGGTTGGTGATGGTGGTGGTGGTTAGCAATGGTGGTGGTGGTTGGTGGTGGTGGTTGTTGATTGGGGTGGTGGTTAGCAATGGTGGTGGTGGTTAGCAATGGTGGTGGTGGTTAGCAATGGTGATGGTGGTTGGTGATGGTGGTGGTGGTTAGCAATGGTGTTGGTGGTTGGTGATGGTGGTGGTGGTGGTTATCAATGGTGGTGGTGGTTGGTGATGGTGGTGGTGGTTAGCAATGGTGGGGTGTTGTTGTTGATGGTGTTGGTGGTGGTGTTGGTGATGGTGGTGGTGGTTAGCAATGGTGGTGGTGGTTGGTGATGGTGGTAGTGGTTAGCAATGGTGGTGGTGGTTGGTGATGGTGGTGGTGGTTGGTGATGATGGTGGTGGTTAGCAATGGTGGTGGTGGTTGGTGATGGTGGTGGTGGTTAGCAATGGTGGTGGTGGTTAGTAATGGTGGTGGTGGTTGGTGGTGGTGGTTGGTGATTGGGGGGATGGTTAGCAATGGTGGTGGTGGTTAGCAATGCTGGTGGTGGTTAGCAATGGTGGTGGTGGTTAGCAATTGTGGTGGTGGTTAGCAATGGTGGTGGTGGTTAGTGGTGGTGGTGGAGGTTAGCAATGGTGGTGGTGGTTAGCAATGGTGGTGGTGGTTGGTGATGGTGGTGGTGGTTGGTGATGGTGGTGGTAGTTAGCAATGGTGGTGGTGGATGGTGGTGGTGGTTAGCAATGGTGGTGGTGGTTAGTGATGGTGGTGGTGGTTGGTGATGGTGGTGGTGGTTAGCAATGGTGGTGGTGGTTGGTGATGGGGGTGGTGGTTAGCAATGGTGGTGGTGGTTGGTGATGGTGGTTAGCAATAGTGGTGGTGATGGTGGTGGTGGTTCGCAATGGTGGTGGTGGTTGGTGATGGTGGTGGTGGTTAGCAATGGTGGTGGTGGTTAGCAATGGTGGTGGTGGTTAGTGATGGTGGTGGTGGTTAGCAATGGTGGTGGTGGTTAGCAATGGTGGTGGTGGTTAGCAATGATGGTGGTGGTTAGCAATGGTGGTGGGGGGTAGCAATGGTGGTGGTGGTTGGTGGTGGTGGTTAGCAATGGTGGTGGTGGTTAGCAATGGTGGTGGTGGATGGTGGTGGTGGTTAGCAATGGTGGTGGTGGTTGGTGATGGTGGTGGTGGTTAGCAATGGTGGTGGTGGTTAGCAATGGTGGTGGTGGTTGGTGATGGTGGTGGTGGTGGTTGGTGATGGTGGTGGTGGTTAGCAATGGTGGTGGTGGTTAGCAATGGTGGTGGTGGTTGGTGATTGGGGGGTTAGCAGTGGTGGTGGTGGTTGGTGATGGTGGTGGTGGTGGTTGGTGTTGGGGGGGGGTAGCAATGGTGGTGGTGGTTGGTGATGGTGGTGGTTGCATGGTGGTGGTGGTTAGCAATGGTGGTGGTGGTTGGTGATGGTGGTGGTGGTTAGCAATGGTGGTGGTGGTTGGTGATGGTGGTGGTGGTTAGCAATGGTGGTGGTGGTGGTTAGCAATGGTGGTGGTGGTTGGTGATGGTGGTGGTGGTTGGTGATAGTGGTGGTGTTTAGCAGTGGTGGTGGTGGTTAGCAATGGTGGTGGTGGTTAGCAATGGTGGTGGTGGTTGGTGATTGGGGGGGGGGTTATCAATGGTGGTGGTGGTTGGTGATGGTGGTTAGCAATGGTGGTGGTGGTTGGTGGTGGTGGTTGGTGATAGTGGTGGTGTTTGGCAATGGTGGTGGTGGTTGGTGATGGTGGTGGTGGTTAGCAATGGTGGTGGTGGTGGTTAGCAATGGTGGTGGTGGTTGGTGATGGTGGTGGTGGTTGGTGATGGTGGTGGTGGTTGGTGATGATCGTGGTGGTTAGCAATGGTGGTGGTTGTTGTGTTCTGGGTGTGGTGTCCCGAGTACGAATCTCGGGAGGACCATATGCTTTCATTAGTTTATTCAAGAGCGTTGGGGTTTGTAATTGATGATGAATGTTAAGAACGGGGTGTTATTTAATAGTGGTGATGGTGATGACTGGTGTTAGTGCTGATAATTGTGGTGATGGTGGTGGTGTTGGTAGTGGTGGTGGAGGTATGTGGTGGAAGTGGTGTTGTATATTTCATTGGTGGTGGTAGTAATAGAGCTATTAGTGGCGATGGTGTTAGGAAAGATGTTTGCAATGATAGTAGTACTGGTGGTGTTTGTAGTGGTGGTGATAGTGGTTGTGGTAGCTGTGGTGATAGTGGTGGTAATTGTGGTGTTGGTGGTATTGGTAGGCTTGGTGGTAGAAGTTTTATCGAAGCTTTTATTGAAGAAGTAGAACCGAGGACTTTGGACCACATTCTCAAACATATTTTCGGTTTGTAACTACAATAACATATGTCAAATTAAACATATTCTTAAATTGAGCAGTTTGAAGACTGTTAGTTCCTTTGACTGTTCACAAAATATCAAGAAGAGACATTTGTGTTTGTTCTATTATAAATAGTGCATACAAAGTAGTAGTATATAGGACTCTCAAATTTGCTTTGTAAGAGGAAGTCCAAAAATACACCCTTGCAATTTTGGCAGTGATGTAGGTTTGAGGGTGTGGTGGTAGCGCCTGAGGTCATTAGCAAGTGGGCAGGGGAACGGGCGTCCTGGTGAATAGGTCAATAGGTGTAATATTACTGGAGAGGAAAGGTATTTGTAACACTTTATAGCAGATTGGGGGCAGTATTATTATAGCGAAAAGCTGCAAAGGAGACAGGCGGGAGAATTATGTTAGGTTTACTGGGGAGAGTTAAACTGGCTAATTAAGTGGAGAGAGTTGAAGGAATAGCATTTACTTATAAGCGAGAGTTGAAAGAGGTGAAGTGACTTAAGATGAATGGGTTGGAATAGTAAAGGTTGAACTGGGGGAGTGGGATGAATTTAATAAATTATATATATATATATATATATAATTATATAGTCTGGCACAAATCTTTAATTTCCAAACTACCCTCCTTCGGTTTCTATCCCTCCATCTGTGCCTTTGTCTCTAATTTCCTTTCCGGCCGTTCCATAGCTGCGGTTGTGGACGGCCATCGCTCACTTCCTCATCCTATCAACTCCGGTGTTCCTCAGGGTTCTGTCCCATATCCTATTCTCTTTCTAATTTTCATAAATGATCTTCTCAACTGTACATCCAGTCCCATCCATTCATATGCAGACGAGACTACCTCAATTAGTTGTTCAGAACGCCCCAGTCAGCAGTCTCTCAAAAACAAACGTAATGAAGCCATAAAACGCTTATCTTCTGATCTAGCTACTATTTTCAATTGGGGTAGAGAAAACCTTGTTGCATTTAATGCTTCCAAGACCCAATTTATCCATCTTACTACTATAATAAAGATGAATGGAGATATAACACCAGTACTCTTCAATCCTTTATTGGCTAGGTTTGAGTACAGGAGCGCCGAGACGCTGGTTGGTTATGTGAGAGTCTGGTGTGAACTGAAGGACTTGCTGCCTCCACAGGCCTGGGTGCCAGAGGCGCCCGCAAGTCTAAAGTGTCTGTGGTGCCATATGGTGTTGGACAATAGTGGTGTATACATTATTATTATATCTCCCCCCCCCCCCCCCTATTGGCGTGCGACGAGGCGATGGTGGAGTCGGGCGGTGTAGGTTGAGTGGAGGGCGGTAGACGAAGCTGTCGTAGGAAGCGGTGGTTGCGGAGTGTGGCTCGCCCCGACCCATCCACCCGGATGGTATACTGGCGGTGTGGATGCACCTCCACTACAGTGCCAGTCTTGTTCCACCGTGTCGGGTTGTTGCCCCCCTGGTTCTGGACGGAGACCCGGTCACCGACGTGGAGTGGTGATAAAGGCCGGGCTGAAGCATTATAGTATGTGGCTAGGGCAGCGTTACGGTGAAAAAGGGCTGCCTCGCGAGCTTCGGCCGAGAGAAGCCAGTGGGGGTGGAGGTGGAGAAGTGCAGGATTGCAGGGGACGTGGTCCCGTAGGGTCCTGCCGAAGAGAAGTTGAGCTGGTGACTTGTCAATGGTCGAGAGGGGTGTGTTCCTGTATTGGAGGAGGGCGCGGGCTGCGGCGTTGTTGTCTAGAGAGCCAGTGGGGGATGTACAGTCCGCGATGATGCGGCGGGCTGCTTTAACAGCCAGCTCGGCGCGGCCATTAGACTGAGGGTAGAACGCAGAGCTGACCCGCTGTGACACACCCCAATGTGCCAGGAATTCTTGGAAGTCCCCGGCTGTGAAATGGGGCCCACCATCGCTCGCCAGTACCCGGGGTGCTCCGTAGTGGGTGAAGAGGGTACGGCACGCCGAGATGAGGTGGTGAGCATCACATTTACCTGGTGGCAGGTAGAAGATGTGGACATTGCTGGAGAAGCGATCGACGTAGACCAGGTAGTGTTTGCCCTGGTGCTGAAAAAAATCGGCGGCTACCTGGTCGTATGGCCATTGGGGTGGGTCAGATGACATGAGTGGCTCTTTCGGCTGGGACGGGGGCGTGGGCGCGGCAGTAGTGGCAGGTATCCAGGCAGTTGCGTAGGGCCTTGTCAATACCTGGCCAGTAAACACTCGCACGTGCACGGGCCTTCATGCCAGTCATACCCTGATGAGCTGAGTGAAGGGCCTCGAGAACTCTGGACCGAAGATGATGGGGGATGACTGGTCGTTGATCCATGAGGGCTACCCCGTCGACGGAAGTGAGGCGGTCTCTAACACCCCAGAACTGTCGTAGTTGTGGGGCGGTCGCCTCTCTGGAGTCCGGGAAGCCCTCGGGGATGGTCTGAAGAAGGGAGGTATACTCGCTGTCTTGTTGGCCGGCAGATTTAAGGTCAGACCATGATACAACTGGGTCAGGTATGGCGGCGAGCATGGTGAGGGAGGCCAAGGCAACTGAGTGGATATCGAGCTCGCTGGCGGCCGCACTATGCACATCATGGGCGTCCGCGGAGGGCCTGGTCGGGTAGCGGGAGACAGCGTCAGGGCCGCGGTGCCATTTGCCAGGCGTATGTTGAATGATGAACTGGTATCGTAGGGTACGTTCCTTAATCTTGAACAGGCGAGGGTTTGGTATGTTGTCAAGGGACCGGTCGTTAAAGATGTGTAGTAGAGGTCTGTGGTCCACGACGACGACGAGGTCAGGTCAGCCCAGGACAAACATTCTGCATCTGTCAAGGGCGTCAGCCACTGCTAAAGCCTCGCCTTCGACGGGTGCGTAGTGGGACTCCGCAGGTGTGGTAAAACGGGAGCCGGCGAAGATAAGTTTCCAACCGACCTTGCAACAGGTGGGGGCAGATGCGGTGGGGCAGGAACAATGTTGTTGGAGTAGGAGGAAGCCAAGGCCGGTTTTGCTCCAGTCTGTGGCGAGGCACGTGGGTCTGCCGATCTCGAAGGAGCAGACCCCTTCCTCAACCAGGTGTGTGATGTGGTCCTTAGATGTGGCAAAGGTACGGTCGAGTGCCTCATCCCAGTGGAAGGGGGTTTTGGACTGCACAAGTTCCCGGAAGGGCGCCATTTCCGGTTTGATGCTGAAGGCCCAGGCGACCTGTTCAACGAGACCAAACCACGACCGGGCTCCCGTGATGTCTGTGGGCGTGGGAAAGTCACGGATGGCCTTAAACATGGACGTGCGTGGCTTAATTCCAGTGTCTGTGATGGTGAGTCCGGCGAAGTCAACTGAAGGGGCGGCGAAGGTAAACTTGTCAGGGTTGAAAGTGACACCGTTGGTTGCACAGAGGGCCAGGTAATCAAAAGTGTGCCAAAATGCCTCCTCGACTGAAGAGTCCCACAAAAGGGAGTCGTCGACACACTTCACCTTACGAGGGACAGCCTGTATGATTGCGTCGAAGCGTCGGGTATAGGCGTCGCCAGCTGCCAAGTAACCTTGAGGGGCCCTGATATACCTGTAACGGCCAAATTCCGTGATAAAAGTCGTAGCCTCCCTGCTGGATTCGTCGAGTAAAACAGCATGGTATCCATTCCAGGCGTCTAGGACCGTCTTACGAGTGCCTGCAGGGATGGATTGGGCCAAGTTGAATGGGCTCGGGGTGTGATGTGTCTCCCGAAGGCAGGCGTGGTTGAGTGCCTGCAGGTCAACTGTACGGCGGGGTTGTCCAGTTTTCTTGGCGACCACCACCATCCTAGAACACCAGGTAGTAGGGGTACCGATGGGGACAGGCTCAATAATGCCCAGTGTGACGTCCCTGTCGAGATCTGCTTTGACCTGGGCCTTCCAATGATGTGGTATAGGGGCAGGGGTGTGCACGGCACGTGGAGATGCGCCAGGCTTGATGTGGATGTGCATGGGAGGGCCAGACATCGTGGGGAGTGGGCCGCTGGTGGTGTTAAATGCTGAAGATGCAAACTGTGACAAGAACCAGTCACGAAGGTCAGACAGGTGCAGGTCGTTAGGTGGGAAGGGGAGGGAAGTGGGCCGGTGTGGTGGAGGGGTCCTGGTCAAGGTGGGTGGTGGTTGGGCTGTGTGGGCGGCCATGCAGGGGGTAGGTGTGGGGAAGTCGGGAGGGATGATATGTAGTGCCCTACAAGCTGAAATGCTAAGAAATAACGGTGACTGTGCCTGAATAATAAAAATATCATCATCAGTAGTGTAGGGGCTGCCGGCAACGTCGGTGGCGGTAATGGTAGTCGGCATATAACCCAGGACCTGGAGAGTGTAACCCCCCACGGCCGTGATCCGTTGGTGAGTAGGCTGTAGGTGGTGGCGTTGGAGGCCCAGTGCCCGTAGTAATTGCAAACCAGCCACAGATACTTGGGCGCCCGTGTCAGGGTGGGCCGTGACGCTGGTGAGGTGAGAGTGGGGCGACATGGCAGTAGAAATGGTAATGGGCAAGGAGGGGAGCCGTGCGGGTGGTGGTTCGTTAACAGCCTGTTTGATAGTACCAATGATAACAGCTGCGGAGGAAGGTGAGGGCGTGGAGTGACAAACTGTGGAGTAATGGTTGAGTTTGTTGCACGACGGGCAGGTCTTGCCCCAAGCAGGGCATTTGGATGGGCGTTCGGCTCGAGAGTGTGTGGATAGGCCGCACCCACTGCACTGGGAAGAGGTGGATTTACAAACCTTGGCAAAGTGGTTAGGTTTATTACACGCCGTGCAGGTCTTGCCCCATGCAGGACACTTCGAAGATCGTTGGGCTTGTGAATGTGAAGATAGGCCACACCCGGAGCAACGTGTGGGAGATGAAGTGGGGCCGACGTGGGGAGGTGGTGGGGCGGGCGACGGGGGCTGAGTGGGTTGGGCGGGGGGCTGGATAGGGGCGGGTCGTGGGTAAGTACTCTTGAGACGCTGGTATGGTGATTTCACAGCATGTACCCCCGGTTGCATTGCCGTCTGATCGAGTGCCGCAGATTCGAACCCCACACAGTAGTTGATAACATCTTGTAAGGTAGGTAGGGTGCGGTCTTTAGTTAAAACATCTTGCTGAAGGGACGAATCACTAATCCCGATAGTCACTTGGTCCCGTATGTGTTCGTCAGAGACATCAGTGTGGCAACAGGGGCAGGTAAAGCCACAGTCCAAAGTGGCCTCCGTAATACGTGTGACGTAGGCCGGAACCTGTTCAGTAGGTTGTTGGAGAAGAGACCGGAAGTGGTGGCGAGCGGCTGCGCGGTTCCGTTGTCGGTGGACGAGTTGTGTGATGAGAGTTGCTAGGTCGATTTCTGGCAATGAGGAGAACGCCTGATTGTGAGCAAATATGGCGCTCTGAAGGGCAGGGTCGCACGTCTGGTAGAGCTCGATGGTAGCCTCGTGAGGTGGTAGAAGGACGAGCCGCTTGTAGACCTCCCAATCAGCCCAGAATTTGCGTAGGGCGTGTCCCGGCATATGTAAAGCGGCCTGGGGCCGCGTAGGGGCAGGGCGTGGCTGGGCTGGGTAGGAAGGGACTTGAGGTGGTGGCGGTATGATGACGTCATGCGCAGAAGGGGCCGCGCCGTGAGGGTTGGTGCCAGCCGTACGATAGCCAGGGGGGGCATAATGGCCGCCGTAATACCGACCGTCGCTACCGACACCAGTGTGGGCCTGGCCGTCAGTTGGGGAGGGTGTGGGATATTCGCTCTTGAGAGGGTGGGTAAGGGGATTAGTCATGTTCATATGTAATAAAGACATGTGAGGAATAACTGGCATATGGTGGGGCACTGAGACATGGGTAACTGGCATATGGTGGGGCACTGAGACATGGGTAACTGGCATATGGTGTGGCACTGAGACATGGGGAGATGTATGAGGTGTGGGTGTCTGTGTAGAGGGATGAATAAGTGTATCACTGGTGGGGCGTGAGGCAAAGGATGGGACAGCCTGGTGGGTAACATTACTGGCCTGGGGCTGATGTTGTAGAGGCTGGTGGGGCTGGAGATCCTGGCGGGGCGGTGGTGGAGCTGTCGCGGGGCGATGTTGTAGATCCTGGCGGGGCGGTGGTGGAGCTGTCGCGGGGCGATGTAGTTGTAGATGCTGCTGGTCCTGGTGATGCTGTAGAAAGGTGGCGATACTCGATTGGAGGGCGTCGATCCTTTCATTCAAGTAGATGATGGATGGGTATGGAGACAGGCCATCGGGCAATGAAGGCTCGACCGGTTGGGAGGTAGATGTAGCCGGGTAGGGACCGCATGGCGGCAAGCCGGCTTCCACAGCAGCTGCAGCCTCAGCTAGGTAGTGCAGGTTCTCCATGTAGGTTCAGATACTGATATACACTGCGCCATATAATAAAGATGAATGGAGATATAACACCAGTACTCTTCAATCCTTTATTGGCTAGGTTTGAGTACAGGAGCGCCGAGACGCTGGTTGGTTATGTGAGAGTCTGGTGTGAACTGAAGGACTTGCTGCCTCCACAGGCCTGGGTGCCAGAGGCACCCGCAAGTCTAAAGTGTCTGTGGTGCCATATGGTGTTGGACAATAGTGGTGTATACATTATTATTATAACTACCCGTCAGGAACCTCCAGAACACTATCCCTTATTCTTCAACAATACAAAAATAAATCCTTCATCTTCTCTCAATATTCTCGGCGTCTCTTTTTCTTCTTTTCTCACTTGGAAGGACCATATTGCAGCTTCTTGCTCTGTACAGAGGCACAGTGCGTCCTTGTATTGAGTATTGTTCACATGTGTGGGGAGGATCCTCTCACACCGCACTCCTAGACAAAGTAGAGAGGAAAGCCTTTCGTATCATTAACTCCCGTCCACTCACCAACTCTCTGCAATCTCTCTCTCTTCGCCGCAATGTTGCATCTCTCTCGTTCTATCGCTACTACAATAATCAGTGTTCCTAGGAGCTTTTCCAGTGTATACCACCTCCTCTACGTTGGGTACGTAGTACTCGCCTTGCAACACAATCCCACCCTTATTCTGTGCAACTCTCCAACCCAGGAGTGAAATGCTATTCTCATACTTTCTTCTATTCAACTCTTGAGCTCTGGAACTCTCTCCCAGAATCAGTCTTTCCCTCTTCCCATGACTTAAATTGCTTCAAACTGCGTGTGTCCAGGCATTTTGTCTCGAACGTCCCTTGATTTTGGCCCTGTCACTCTTTCAACTCTAAGGGAGGCACTCGTTGCAGGCAGTTTTGCCTTTTGTTTCCCTAATTCACATAGAAAAAAAAAAAAAAAATTATATATATATATATATATGTGTGTGTGTGTGGAGGTGAACGTGTTGATATGGCCCAAAAGTACCCAGTGGAAGAGAAACAAATGGCTGGTTTTAGAGGAGAAGATGCAGTATAGCGAGTTAATATAGCTTTAAGGAAGAGAGTAAGTAGAGAGAGTTGGTGTGGCTTGAAAGGAGATTATGAAGAAAGTTAAAATGGCTTATAAGGAGATTATAAAGGGCATTGATATAGCTTGAAAAGAGATTATGAAAAGAGTTTAAATGGCTTGAATGACGATTATAAGAGAGCTGTTATCTATCTATCTATCTATCTATATATATATATATATATATATATATATATATATATATATACATACAGTATATATATCTGTATTTCTATCTATCTCTGTCTGTCTGTACTATATACTGTATGTATATATATATATATATATATATATATATATATATATATATATATATAGTACAGAGAGAGAGAGAGTGAGGTAGAGCTAGGTAGGTGTAGACTGTATACAGGCTTCAGGGAGTGAGGGGCGAGGGATTGGTGGAGCTTTAAAAGAGAAGAATAAACGGGAAATCTTTAAATTCGTCTACGTCGGATAAACCCATTCACACACGCGTGCACTCCTCTCTCTCTCTCTCTCTCTCTCTATATATATATATATATATATATATATATATATATATATATATATATATATATTCTGGTGACCGGTCAACTCAACCAGTAGACCATTTCAACCAGTAGCTCTCAACCAGTACCAAATCAACCAATACGGTTAGGTTAGGTTAGTACTATATTTTGGCACTGGTTTGGTTGGTCTGGGTTAACTTGGCACTGGTTGAGAGCTACTGGTTGAAATGGTCTATTGGTTGATATTCTACAAACGTCCTTAACATCCAACCACTTACACAATGTAATGTGCAGGGTTAATAATTAATGAATGATTGCAACTACCGGGAATCGAACACGGGATCCACAAACAGGACGACAGTGCTCTACACTATCAAGAAGGTTATAAGTTTAGCCCACACTCTTCGTACATATACCTTGTCGATATATAGGAACATGTACTGAGTGTTACACTAAACCCAACCTCACTATGATAGCCGAATGGAAGTACTGAAACACGTTGATATAGTATTATGAAAGAATGCCAATTAACACATTATTTAATATATATATTTTTTTATATAATGTCGTGTTAATTGGCATTTCTTTCATAATACTATATCTACGTGTTTCAGTATTTCAGTGTGAGGCCCCTTTATGCTGAATACTATCATACCAATGTTGTATGCTGCGCAATCTGCCACTCTCCTTGCATAATTCTAACATCGTGTCGCATTACACTTACTCACCTTGTGTGGTAGAATTCGGTCACAGGGGCGTTCTCTGGCCACACACACACACACACACACACACACACACACAGACACACACACACACACACACACACACACACACACACACACACACACACACACACACACACACACACACACACACACTTCACCACACACACACACACACACAAATGGACCAATGTAAGTAGCGGGGTACCCCAGGGATCAGTACTAGGACCAATTATCTTTCTAATTTACATCAACGACATAGATGAGGGTCTCACCTGTACAATCTCAAAATTTGCTGACGATACAAAAATTGCAAATAGCGTACTCTCAAAAGAACAAGTTGACAATATGCAACACAATCTAGATAAATTGTCACATTGGGCCCAAATTTGGCAAATGAGTTTCAATGCGGATAAATGTAAAGTACTACATATCGGATACCTAAATGAGAAAGCAAACTATTCGATGAATGGCACTCAGCTTTAGAATGTAAACAGAGAAACCGATCTGGGAGTAACAATATCGAGTAACCTAAAACCGAGTCAACAATGTTCAGAAGTTGTTAAGAAGGCAAACAAAATAATTGGCTTTATAGGCAGGTCATTTGATCATAAATCCAGAGAAGTTATCCTAACCCTTTACAATTCCTTAGTCCGCCCTCTTCTGGAATACTGCGTTCAATCCTGGTGCCCTTATTACCAAAAAGATATAAACAAGCTAGAACGAGTTCAACGTAGAGTTACCAAAATGATACCTAGCCTAAAGAACAAACCATACGAAGAGCGTCTTAGAGAATTAAATCTATTTCCTTTAACCCAGCGTAGATTAAGAGGTGACTTAATTCAAGTGTTCAAAATCATCAAAGGCATCACAAAATGAACTGTAGTAAGTACTTCACTATCGACCAATCTAATTACACGCGGGGAAACGGTTGCAAAATTATTGGTAAATCTTTTAACTCGCACGAATCTAAGAATTTCTTCTTCAATCGAGTTGTCAACTTGTGGAATGGGCTTCCCCGAAACGTCACCGTTGATTCATTTAAACTCCGCCTAGACAAATATCTCACATCAAACCCGCGACTGACTGCGTTTGTAAATGAAAAACTTTATTTTATCCCCCCCTCAGTTACTAACCCATCTGTACTCTTCTAACTTCCTAATCCTGCCACGGACATTAGTTCCAGGGCAGTAATTCCCTTTCCAATGTTCCCTTACCCACTCTAAACCACTGTTTGGACACTTGATCCTCAGTGTTTTGGAGGATAAGCAACCTAGAAGGGTCACTAGATATGTTGTTGCTTGATTTCCTTTGTACTCCTTTGTACACACACACCAACACACACACACACACTTCAACACACACACTTCAACACACACACACACACACTTCAACCGTATTGTCCCCGTAAGAGCACCACGGACTGACCGCTACAAGAACAGCGCCATTCCTTCAATAATTAAGGTCTTAATTTTCATTGTAAATTAGCCTGTTAGCTCTTGTGTCAATTTTAATTTTAATTTTAACTATGTATCAACTTCCTTGTATATTTTCAGCCTTCGGGCTGCTTTTGTGAATAAACCGTTAATTATTATTATTATTATTACACACACACTTCAACACACACACACACACACTGATAGAGAAGAGTGTTGGATACAGTAAGAGAGAGAGACAGATGGTGATTGTGATGGAGAGTAAATAACAACTGATGGGATGAGGCTGGGGTGTGATCCAACGTTGAGAGGCTTGGGATTGAGTGTGGGGATTAGTTGTGCTGGGGGATTAAGGGGGTAGGGTTCAATTTTTGGTCGATTATTTCATATATTTATTTATTTTTTAGTTTCCTCTCTAGACCTCCATCAAACTTAAACAAACATCCATTAAATCCCTCTTCTATATTAATTTGTACATTTTTTGGTAAAAACTGGTTCTTCCAAAAATTACAGGCTCACTAACGTTCGCCAGGGACCAATCGACATCTAAATATTACGAAAGTTCTTAATATTGCCAAAGAAATTGGGGCGAAAGGTCTAAAAATCAACAAAATAATGGAGCAAACGTCTTAAAATGTGAAAACATGAGGGAGAAGGGGGTCTATAAAAACGACCCATCTCCCCTTAAAGGACCATGAGATAGATAGTTAACTCTTCAGTATCGTTGCAGGAATTTATAGCAATCACACAAATACACACACATACAGTATACACACTCACACACACACACACACACACACACATTGTCATTGTAATGTGTAAGTAATGTGTAGATCTGTAATGTATGTTTAACCTACAGATAATTATGTTTATTAAGTATTAAGGCAGTTACAGCCGATCTTGTACAGCTTAGTTTGGACTTCTATTAATGAAAGGGGTAAACTCTGGGTTTTATGATATATTTACTTAACTAACTTTTAAATTATGTTATTCCTATTCCACTAATTATTATGTTCCTTCCAACAACCAACAATACTCCTAAAATCGATTAATGAAATTTACAAACACATGTGGCAGTGCGTGGACTCGAACCCCAGGATGCTCACACCGAAAATCAACACCTTATACATCGCACCACGAAGACAGTTAAAAGGTTGGTGGACACTGCCTACGATTTATTATGCAACTTCGAATCCTGCATATCAATCTAAGCATGTACACACATCCCAACTGCAACTCACGTAGGCTATGCATATGTGAATGGAAAGAGCAATTAATGGGGCCTTAACCACTTAGGGAAGTCCTCTCGATAAATTACTCCTGAACCAATATCAATTATTATGTTCCTTCCAACAACCAACAATACTCCTAAAATCACTAATATAAGATCTATCTATATCTATCTCTCTATATATATATACATATATATATATATATATATATACATATATATATATATATATATATATACCGTATATATACTGTATATATATATATATATATATATATATATATATATATATATATATATATATATATGTATATATATATATTTGTGCTACAGTAATGTCTAATATATATATATATATATATATAATTAAATATATATATATATATATATATATATATATATATATATATATATATATATATATATATATATATATACACAGTATATATATATATATATATATAAATTGATTCCCCTAAAAGAAAGGTAAATATAATGATGTAAAATGTTGTACAAATATTTCAATGAATATACAGTATATATTCAAAATGTATATTCAAATATTTTCGCAAATAATCGGGATGTTTAAAAATATATCTAAAAGCAGTGTATATACATAATACAGACTAAATAGAACATTGTAAAATGTGCATTGTAAAATATGTAAGATTTCTATTTGTTATTGTTATTTCCTTTTATGCTTGTCTTCAATATTTAGGGTTAATATGGAAATATCATGTGTTGTATAAAATTGTAATTGGTGATAATGTTATTAGATATGAAAATTAATGTTAATCGAAAATCACTGGGGTTATTAATGTTAATCGAAAATCACTGGGGTTATTAATGTTAATCGAAAATCACTGGGGTTATTAATGTTAATCAACAATCACTGGGGTTAGCTGCACTCACCCTCCTCCCGGCTGAGACTCCAGGCATCTGCCTGGCCCATATCAAATATCCTATTGCATGATTAACCGACTTGCCTCAGCCATGAGTTCCGTCAATTTATAAAGGATCACTAGCAATTACAGCATGATGTCCCCTTGGTTGTTGAGGATATACATGGATAGAGCTATGAAAGAAATACAAGGAACAACATTGGATGCTGGAATAACCTTGGTAAGGGAAAGGAATGAGTGCTGATAATACACCTCTATTAACGGGCTAGTGTTTTTGTTTTTTGTTTGTTTTTTTTTCCTGGAGGGGGGAGGGGGGCGCTATTTATTAATTAATTTATTTAATGTTGAGTTTCCTCATTAAACCTCCATCAAGCTCAAATAAACACCTCTTGTACCCCCTTTCAAGTTATATTTGTAAATTTTTCGGTAGAAAAATGTCACGGCCGAAGGCTGGTTCCTTCAAAAAATTACATGTGTAATAATTGATATAACTATTTGTTCGATAGTTATGGTACCAACAAAATTATACTGTACATTCAAATGCAATACCTCAAAATGCTACAGAGTTTTATTTTTAATATTAAAAGGTGAAAATAGGTACGGTAGGTAATTTTCGTGGCCTATAAGTGCACTTTTGGGATTGAACGCTACTCACCATAAGGGGTTGTCTCACACGCAGGCTTTTATCGTCCACTCTTGATCCCTAACGTTCTTCCGGCAACGTTTTGAGATTATTATGCCGTCCACTCTTGATCTGTAACATTCTTCCGGCAACGTTTTGAGATGAGTTTGCACTGATGATAGCAACTGGATTAGAGCTAGATTATCAACTTTGCGTAAGCAGAGTTTGGTATCGCCCCCCAGTATAGTGGGTACCACACAAAACAAAAAGTGTCGTCGTCGTCGTCGTTGTCAGTCTGTCTCGAAACTCCTCCTAGACCGTTGGACGGATTTTCACCAAATTTCACACATTTGTTGCGTGAATACGAACGTCAGTCAAAAAAGTTTTTATTTATTTATGCAATAGTTATGATTTTAGGTCCAAAATATGGTTTTACCCCCCCCCCCCCTCAGCATTGATGGCGTTCTGGGAGCGAAAACATCTCGCTACGCATTTCCTAGGTTAAGTTAGTTTAGTTGGCATTAGCAGTGATGGTAGTAATATTTGGAATTATGGTGATAGTAGTGATAATGGTAATTATAGTTGTGATGATGGTTGTAATTGTATTGATGATGATGATAGTAGTAGATATGATGGTGACAGTAATATTAGTAGTAATGATGGTCATAATAGTAGTGATGATGTTGACAAGTAATAATGATAGTTGTAGTGATAATAATGATAATAATAGTTATGGTGATGAAGATCATAGTAATGGTGATGATGGCAATAGTAGTGATGATGGTGACAGTAGGATAAATGATGGTCATATTTGTGACAGTAGTAATTATGATGGTTATAGTAGTAGTGATGATGTTAACAGTAATAATGATGATTGTAAGATGGTGGTGATGATATTAGTAATGATGCTTGATAGTTGTAGTATCAATGATGATAGTAGTGATTAAGATGTTAGTAACAATGGACAGTGATGATGGTGAGAGTAGTAGTGATGATTATAATTGTAGTAGTGATGATCATAGTAATGGTGATGATGACAGTACTCGTGATAATTGTGGCAGTTGTAGTGATGATGGCAGTAGTAGTGATTATGTTGATTGTGATTGATGATGGTACTAGTAGTGATGATGGTAACCCATCGCAGAGTTGGGTATGCCGTTTTGATTTTGGGCAAAACGGCACGTCTACTTTATTATAGTTGACAAAATTCTACTAATGGCGTGTTTTCTAAGGTGTCAGATCAGAATTGAGGACAAATATTATGTGATGCCTACTGCCATTACTGTTTATTTTACAGTGTATAGGTTACAATCTCTCTCTCTCTCTCTCTCTCCATATGGGGCCTAGTTTATGTGTTTACCTCTGTGACTGGTGATGGTGGTGCTGGAGGGGGGAGTGGAGATAGTGGTGGTGGAGATAGTGATGATTTTGGGAGGTGATGAGGGTGATGGTGGTGTTGATAGTAATGAGGTTATTGGGAGTGATGGTGGTGAGAATGGTGATAGTGGTGTTGATAGTGATGATGGTGGTGATAGTAATGAGGTTATTGGGAGTGATGGTGGTGGTGAGAATGATGGTGGTGTCGATAGTGATGTTGGTGGTGGTGATGGTCGGGGTCTTGGTGCCGTTGGGAGTGATGGTGATGATGGTAATTGGAGTGGAGAAAGTTGGCATTGTTATTGTTCTTGATGATTATAGTGGTGATGATTAGACTTGAGTGTGTGATGGTACTGTAGATGATTGTGGTGATGCTGGTGGTGATAGTGGTGGTTGTAGAGGTAGTATTGATGGTGGTGATGGAGGTAGTGGTGATGGTTAGACTTGAGGGTGTGATGGTGTAGATGCTGGTGGTGATAGTGGTGGTTGTAGAGGTAGTATTGATGGTGGTGATGGAGGTAGTGGTGTTGGTGAGACTTGAGGGTGTGATGGTGTAGATTCTGGTGGTGATAGTGACGGTTGTAGAGGTAGTATTGATGGTGATGATGGAGGTAGTGGTGTTGGTGAGACTTGAGGGTGTGATGGTGTAGATGCTGGTGGTGATAGTGACGGTTGTAGAGGTAGTATTGATGGTGATGATGGAGGTAGTGGTGTTGGTGAGACTTGAGGGTGTGATGGTGTAGATGCTGGTGGTGATAGTGACGGTTGTAGAGGTAGTATTGATGGTGATGATGGAGGTAGTGGTGATGGTTAGACTTGAGGGTGTGATGGTGTAGATGCTGGTGGTGATAGTGACGGTTGTAGAGGTAGTATTGATGGTGATGATGGAGGTAGTGGTGTTGGTGAGACTTGAGGGTGTGATGGTGTAGAATGTAGATGCTGGTGGTGATAGTGACGGTTGTAGAGGTAGTATTGATGGTGATGATGGAGGTAGTGGTGTTGGTGAGACTTGAGGGTGTGATGGTGTAGATGCTGGTGGTGATAATGACGGTTGTAGAGGTAGTATTGATAGTGATGATGGAGGTAGTGGTGTTGGTGAGACTTGAGGGTGTGATGGTGTAGATGCTGGTGGTGATAGTGACGGTTGTAGAGGTAGTATTGATGGTGATGATGGAGGTAGTGGTGATGGTTAGACTTGAGGGTGTGATGGTGTAGATGCTGGTGGTGATAGTGACGGTTGTAGAGGTAGTATTGATGGTGATGATGGAGGTAGTGGTGTTGGTGAGACTTGAGGGTGTGATGGTGTAGATGCTGGTGGTGATAGTGACGGTTGTAGAGGTAGTATTGATGGTGATGATGGAGGTAGTTTGGTGAGACTTGAGGTGTGATGGTGTAGATGCTGGTGGTATAGTGACGGTTGTAGAGGTAGTATTGATGGTGATGATGGAGGTAGTGGTGATGTTAGACTTGAGGGTGTGATGGTGTAGATGCTGGTGGTGATAGTGACGGTTGTAGAGGTATTGATGGTGATGATGGAGGTAGTGGTGTTGGTGAGACTTGAGGGTGTGATGTGTAGATGCTGGTGGTGATAGTGACGGTTGTAGAGGTAGTATTGATGGTGATGATGGAGGTAGTGGTGATGGTTAGACTTGAGGGTGTGATGGTGTAGATGCTGGTGGTGATAGTGACGGTTGTAGAGGTAGTATTGATGGTGATGATGGAGGTAGTGGTGATGGTTAGACTTGAGGGTGTGATGGTGTAGATGCTGGTGGTGATAGTGACGGTTGTAGAGGTAGTATTGATGATGATGATGGAGGTAGTGGTGATGGTTAGACTTGAGGGTGTGATGGTGTAGATGCTGGTGGTGATAGTGACGGTTGTAGAGGTAGTATTGATGGTGATGATGGAGGTAGTGGTGATGGTTAGACTTGAGGGTGTGATGGTGTAGATGCTGGTGGTGATAGTGACGGTTGTAGAGGTAGTATTGATGGTGATGATGGAGGTAGTGGTGATGGTTAGACTTGAGGGTGTGATGGTGTAGATGCTGGTGGTGATAGTGACGGTTGTAGAGGTAGTATTGATGGTGATGATGGAGGTAGTGGTGTTGGTGAGACTTGAGGGTGTGATGGTGTAGATGCTGGTGGTGATAGTGACGGTTGTAGAGGTAGTATTGATGGTGATGATGGACGTAGTGGTGTTGGTGAGACTTGAGGGTGTGATGGTGTAGATGCTGGTGGTGATAGTGACGGTTGTAGAGGTAGTATTGATGGTGATGATGGAGGTAGTGGTGATGGTTAGACTTGAGGGTGTGATGGTGTAGATGCTGGTGGTGATAGTGACGGTTGTAGAGGTAGTATTGATGGTGATGATGGAGATAGTGGTGTTGGTGAGACTTGAGGGTGTGATGGTGTAGATGCTGGTGGTGATAGTGACGGTTGTAGAGGTAGTATAAGAACATAAGAACATAAGAACATAAGAAAATGGGAGTCTGCAGAAAGCCGATTGGCCTAAGCAAGGCAGATCCCTGTCCCACACAACCCCAATTACAAAGCCCAATTATAGGCTCAACACTCTAATACCCTGAGGATCATCTTACCAAAACGGTTAGAGATTAACGCAGGATTACGGGGGTCTGCAGAGCGCTGATTGGCCCAACCCTGCTGATCCCCCTTCACACCCAACCCTTTTCGTCCATATGCTTATCCAATTTTATCTTAAAGCTCCCTATCGTTTTTAATCCCACTATAGCACTTGGTAGTCCATTCCACCCATCTACAACTCTGTTACCAAACCAATATTTGCCTATATCTTTTCTGAAACGAAATTTATCTAATTTGAAACCATTGGTACGAGTTCTTTCGCTATCACTGAGCTTTAGTACATTTGTCATGTCCCCTTTGTTAATCCCACTAACCCACTTGAACACCTCTATCATATCCCCTCTAACTCTGCGTCTCTCTAACGAATGTAAGCCTAATTTCTTCAACCTTTCTTTATACGGAAGATTTCTAATATTATGGATCATTTTTTGTCATTCTACGTTGTACTCTCTCCAATGAATCTATGTCCCTTCTGTAATAAGGACACCAAAATTGAACAGCATAATCCATATGGGGTCTCACTAATGACAAGTAAAGTTTTAAGATAACATCAGCAGTTTCTGTTACTCACACTCCTTGAGATGAACCCGAGAATCCTGTTTGCCTTGTTTCGAACGCTTATACACTGTTGTCTAGGCTTCAAATCATTGCTAACAAACACACCTAGATCTTTCTCACAATTCGAGTTTTCTAATTCCACATTAGCTAGTTTATATTTAACATTTGTATGCATCTTCCCTATCTTTAATACCTTGCATTTGTCAATGTTAAACTTCATCTGCCAATTTACTGACCATTCGTGTAAGGTATCTAGATCCCTTTGGAGGCACTCTATATCTCTATCTGAATCAATTGTTCTCCCCATCTTGGTATCGTCTGCAAATTTACTTATCCTACTAGTTATACCTAAATCAAGGTCATTTATGTATATAACAAACAACAGAGGACCTAATACAGATCCCTGGGGGACACCACTTTTGACTGCTCCCCATTCTGACTTCGTACCATTTATGCTGACTCTCTGCTTCCTACCAATTAGCCATGACCTAATCCATCCCAACAACGCCCCACCTATTCCATGCGCCTCAACCTTTCTCATCAATCTCTCGTGGGGGACTCTGTCGAAAGCTTTACTGAAATCTAAATATATTATATCATATGACTTGTCATTATCTACTGCTTCATATACCTCTGAGAAAAAACTAAGCAAATTAGGCAAGAACGTCCCTGAGTGAATCCATGCTGAGAAGAATTTATTAAATTAAATGTATCTAAGTGGTTTCTAATTTTACTAGCAATAATTGACTCTAGTAGCTTTCCTATGATTGATGTAAGACTAATGGGACGGTAATTGGATGCTATTGATTTGTCACCTTTTTTGAAGATCGGAACTACGTTTGCAAGCTTCCAAGCTTCTGGAACTATACCTGTCTCCAATGACTTGTTAAATAAAAATGTTAATGGGTAACTTAACTCATCCCTACATTCTTTTAATACTCTAGCATATACCTCATCAGGACCAGGCGATTTATGAGGTTTCAGTCTGTCAATTTCCTTAAGCACATCATTTCTACTTATAGTAACCGTACTTAACCTATTTTCTATACTATCGCTATATACCTTACGGACTTCTGGAAACTGTGCCAAATTTTCATTAGTGAAAACGGAAAGAAATTGACCATTTAATGTACTGCACATTTCTAAATCATTTTCTGTCATTTCTCCTATCGAAGTTTTAAGGGGACCAATTACATCTCTAACCTTGGATTTATATAGTTGGTAAAAAGCTTTAGGATTATTTTTTGAGTCATTGGCAACCTTAATTTCATAATTTCTTTTTTCTTTCCTAATATCCTTTTTTACCTGTCTTGATAGATTCTGATAGTAAGCAAGTAGGTGAATTTCGCCTTTTCTAATTTTTCTATATATTCCTCTCTTTTGTCCTAGAAGATCTAATAGTCTATTATTCATCCATTTGGGTTGGTTCTGTGTTGATCTAAATTTTCTTTTGGGGATGTATTTATTTTGTGCATTGAATACTGACTTGATAAAATTATCGTATGTATCTACCAAGGTTGACGTCTCTTCCTGACTTAAGATGACAGGTGCCTGAGAAGGGGTACACTCATTTGGACACCTGGATCGACTTAATTTTTTGACCATAGGGTCCGCTAATAGGGCTCTTCTTAAACCCACCAGAA
>JAVRFV010000260.1:86749-115887 GCA_032716605.1 Paralithodes platypus
AGAGAGATATTTACATAGATTTCACATAGATACACTGGCCACACAGATCTTACGATCCCTACGATGTTGACCAAGGGGACTTAATCCTAATAGAGATCGCAACCCTAAGAGAAAGTGGGAAGGAAAGGATAGCAAAGATGAAGGCTCTCTCCCCACCCTCCGCTCCCTCCGGCAAACATGAAACATGAAAAACATGCCATACATGAAAACAGTTAGAAGTTAATAACCAGGGCTTGGAAATCGCCTTAAGGAATTTATAGTATAGTTAAAAATGGAAAGGAAAAGGCATGCACACCTTCACGTTTTTTTTATTTTTAATTTTTTTTTTTCCCCTTTTCCACCTGCTACGTTTTCTACCTGTCTGAAGGTGGGCAACCCAGTCCGTTTCCGCCATGTGTTCTCTTATCAGTGATCAGCTATCTACTGCAGACTACAACTTTTCTGTGATATGTGTCTAACCTTTTTTGTAAATGTGTGATATTCGAGTCACTGTCACTAACTTCATTAGTGAGCTTATTCCACACTCACTTAAATAATACTGTGGGTGAAGAAATTTTTTAGTTATGCTCTAGGTTCGCTTTTCCTGCCTGTTATGATTTGTCTTATGTAGATTTTATTGTTTCTCACTCTATGTGGAACCTTCTTTGGCTATCTTAAATAGATTATTAGAATTTACGTTACTAAAGACCTCTATGTATGAGAGAGAGAGAGAGAGAGAGAGAGAGAGAGAGAGAGAGAGAGAGAGAGAGAGAGAGAGAGAGAGAGAGAGGCTCCCATTCATCGCTTCATACCTCCTGTTTTGCTTAAAGATACTCTTTTTCTGGTGATGGGTAAGAGATGAGATAACGCAGGACGCCCACGGATAATTGGAAGGCGGGGGTGGGGGGTGAGAGAGGGTGTGGGTGGGTGGGGGAGGGGGGGGGGGGCAAGATATAAGGTGACATGTGGCGATAGTGGTGTCAAGGCCGGAGTGTGGGTGTGGTCTCGGGTGGATATCATGGGCAGGTGGGGGGTGTAGGTGTGGTCGGGTTGGATAGCAGGGGCGGGGTGGGTGAGGGTGGGCGTGTGTAAGAAGTGATAACGGAAAGTACAGGTGTTGGAAAATTGGGATGGCAGAAAGTGAAGATATTTAGGGGGGGGGGGGGGATATTTAGGGGGGGGGAGGATATTTAGGGGGGCGGGAATATTTTTCTGACAACAAATGTAAACATTTATCTCAGAGGTAGGTCTTTGGAATGTGTATTTTATAAGATACATAGAGGTCTAGGGAGCAAACTAAAAAAATATATATACCGGTATTAATTAAAAAAATATATATAAATGAATAAAATAATGTCTCCTTAACCCTTTGAAGATTGTGACATATTTTGACAGTATATTCTGGCTATCATTAGACGATTTCATACAGTTTAGGAAGGATCTATGGGAATGATGAGGATAAGGGGAGGTGTGGCAAAGTGGTCTTGCCACTGGACTGATAATCCAATGGACCCGGGTTCGAATCCCAATGTGTGAATGGGAAGATATTATTGGGATGGAATTTGTGCTGTACCTAGTATCAGTGCATTACCACAGCACACCGAAATGCCCCCCAAAATACCCTCATTGTTCCCTGATTAAATAGCATTGTATGAATATTCCCATATTCAAAATATGCTTCAGGCGGGCAATGCCTAGTGAGTTAATTGCTCAATAGGTGGCGTTCTGAGAGTGAGGGTCCGAGCCTGAGGGTTGAGACAGTGAAGCCCTGAGGCGGAGCAGCTTCAGAGATGCAGTTGCTTCGAGCCGTGGGTGCTTCGCATATCTCACTCCCTAGGCTGGAACAAGACCTCACGGGCCTCACCGTGTTCAGCGGTAGAGTGTGCAGGCTCTCAGCCTATGCCCGAGGGGGAGTAGTTGGAATATATAAAAAAACAGAAAAAAAGGACTATCTCAATCAACCTTCTGACTTTCATACACCTTTCCTAATCTGAATAAACTCGTCTTATAATAGCTAGAGAACAGAAAAGAAATGCATCATCGGATCTTCTAAGAGTTAAGGTGAAGTATATTAAATTTGTTCTGTACCTCTTTTCCTTCATGTTTAGCCCAATTAGTTATGAGATGTTAAGACATTCGCTCCATTAGTTTGGCGATTTTAAGACTTTTCGCCCAATCTAGGTGTCATTTTTTGTTCATCTCCTAAGATACCCAATATCCCCTCACCCCTAAGAAACTAAAGAAAATCTCATCCCCCCCCCCCCCCCAGCAACCTCCTAAGCTCTCTCCCCTCATGAAATACATAATAACACCTCACCCCTCCTAAGCTCCCCCCTCCCCTCCTAATCCCCTTCCCCCCTCATAAGACATTAAACCTTCCCCCCCCCCTTGGACCAGCCTCCTAAGCCCCTCTCTCTCCTCTCATGAGATACCTAATAACACCTCACCTCTCCCAGGCCCCCTCCCCAGCTCCCCATCCGCTCCTAAACCCCCTCCCCCCTCACAAGATATTAAACCTTCACCCCTCCCCTCCAACATCCTAAGCCCCTCTCTCCCCTCCAGAGATACCTAAAAACACCTCACCCCCTCCCAAGCCCCCTCCTAAGCTCCCCCTTCCCTCCTAAACCCCCTCTCCCCTCATAGGATATTAAACCTTCACCCCTCCCCCTCCCTGACCAACCTCCTAAGCCCCACTCCCCCCTCATAAGATACCTATTAACACCTTTTAAGCAACCTACTTACCCCCCACTACTCTCATTTATGCCCCCTCTCCTCTCCTCTCCTAAGCCCCCCGCCCTCCCCCTCCTCTCCTAAGCTCCTCCTCCCTCTCTGCTCCTAACCTGCCCCTTCCCCTACCCTTCCAAGTCTGCTTCTCCCTCCCCTCCTAAGTTCCCCCTCTCCCTCCCCTCCCACTCCCCTCCTAAGATCCCCCTCCTCCCTCCCCCAGCAATCCTTTGATCTCCCCCTTACCCCCCCCCCCCCCAAGACCCAGCAATAACAGGGAGGCCAAACTCCGCCATATTGGTTTTTCTCAGCCCCTATAACCCCTATTTGGTCCGAGGGTGGATTTTTTGAGGCCTTACCTGTTTTGCTCCATTGGATTGTAGATTTGATGACGTTTCACCCCATTGGTTTGGCGATAAGACGCTTCACCTCATTCAGGGTCGATTTTGTTATGGGCGAGCGACAGCGACCCTGGACCGAAGAAGAAATCAGCTTTCGGCCTGGACATTTTTCTATCGAAAAATGTACAAAAATGTAGGCATATTTTTTTATAGATTGAGGGAAGTCTGGGAAGGTGGTTTTGTTAGGACAAGCAGCCTAGAGGGTTCACTAGACCCTGTTGTTGCTTGATTTCCTTTGTAGTCCCTGTAGTCGTCCAACACACCAACTCTTTCCCCAACAAACATTGCCCACGAGTGAATGAATGAATACATGAATTAATTAGTGTGGGTGTGTGTGTGTGTGTGAGAGAGAGAGAGAGAGAGAGAGAGAGAGAGAGAGAGAGAGAGAGAGAGAGAGAGAGAGAGAGAGAGAAAGAGAGAGAGAGAGAGAGAGAGAGAGTAGTTATATAAATACATACTCTTGGACCCACTTCTCCCTCATGTTTAGCACCATTTGTTTTGAGATTTTTAGACGTTTGCGCCATTAGTTTCGCGATTGTAAGGATATTCATCCCATTTCTTTGTCCATATGAAGACCGTTCGTGCCATTTAGGTGTCGATTTTCCTGGCGAGCGATAGCAAGCCTAGTGGTTTGGGTGCTGGAGTGCTGCACAACTGGCCAGGGTTCGAACCCAGGCTGGGGCATGACACAAAATATTAATTTGGGAGGAATCGTTCTTCGGTCGGAACATTTTCTACCGAAAAATGTACAAATTTATCTAGAAGGGGGCTCTTGTGTGTGTGTGTGTGTGTGTGTGTGTGTGTGTGTGTGTGTGTGTGTGTGTTTAAAGCTTTATCGAGGAATTGGGAACAAACTAAAAAAAAAAAAAAAAAAAAAAACCCACACACATATATTACTAAGAAAGAACATTACAAATAAATAAATACCCCCCCCCCACCTTCCTTTTTAGATCAAAGGTCAACGTGAATAAAGGGTTACATCACAAGCCTGGTCTGGGCGGTAGAGTCTAGGCCAAGTTGATGAAATATTAACACGTGCGGTAAAGTTCACGGTAGTACAAGATAAAGGTGGGGTTTTGTTGAGGGGGAGGGTACTATGGTTTGTTCTCTTTCTCATTCTCTCTTTATTTATTTCTCACTCTCACACACACACACATTCTCTCTCTCTCTCTCTCTCTCTCTCTCTCTCTCTCTCGCTCACTCATTCCCATACTATCTCACACATACAATCACACACTTGTGTCTGTGTGCCTCTCTCTTTCTCTCTCTCTCTCTTTTTCTTTTTTTTTTCTCTCTCTCTCTCTCTCTCTCTCTCTCTCTCTCTCTCTCTCTCTCTCTCTCTCTCTCTCTTTCTCTTGGTATCTATATATGTCCTTCTATCTATCTACATCTCACAAACCCAATCTGTTCTCCCCTCTAAAACTGTCCATTTCATCTTTGCATATTCTGCCTGTCTGCCAGTTAAGGGAACCCACGTAGCTTTCTTTTTTCTCTTTCTCTCTCTCTCTTTGGCTTGTATCCATTTGGTCCCATTCAGCCTACTGTTTTAAGACGTTTATCCCCATCCAGGTGTCAATGTTTTCCTGGCGAGCGGTAGCGAGCCAGCATATATATATTTTTGTTTTGACAGCAAGCTAAATTTGTACATTTTTCGATAGAAAAATGTCTTCGGCGAAGCCGGATTTCTCCATACAATACTGGCTCGCTATCGCTCGCCAGGGAGATATCGACAACTGGATGGGGATACAAGTCTTAAAACAGTTGGCTGAACGGGGCCGAATAGATACAAGCCAGGGAAAGAGAGAAAAGGAGAGTAAGATAAAAAAAAAAAAAAAAAAAAAAAAAAAAAAAAAAAACGGTGACCCCCCCCCCCTTTCAAATAAAACGGGTTATTCCTTCCTTCTACAAACAATCTATTACTACTATAGTCCATTCAGGTAGGCCAGAAATCCTGACCTCGATCCTCCGCAACTCAAAACGGGCTAGAGCAAAAATGGGCTGCAACAATTGTCCACACCTATTCCCTGGCTGGCTCTTCCCAAATGGTAGAATACTAGCACGAATAAGCTAGTCCTTTGCGCGTTACGAGAGGTTTGGGTTAGAGATGTCCACCAGCTTACCTTTAATAATATATATATAGATAGTTATAACAGTAAACAGACTGACTATAGACACCATATGAGGAGGAGCACTTTATTGACAACGTTTCGCATAATAGCTTCATTTGGCCTGAAGAAGCTATATATGCCAAACGGTGTCAATAAAGCGTTCCTCCTCATATATTCTCCCTTTAAGGGGAGGTTTCTAGTTTGTTTCCTACTCCTCCAGCAATCTTAAAATGTCACCCCCTTGACCCCCTTTCAAGAAATAAATTTGTACATTTTTCGGTAGAAAAATTTCCCGGCCGAAGGCCGGTTCCTCTTAAATTACAGGCTCGCTATCGCTCGCCAGGAAAAAAATCGACACCTAAATGGCACGAAAAGTCTTAAAATTGACAGAAATGGGGCGAAAGTTCTTAAAATCGCCAAACTAATGGGGCGAACGTCTTATACTATCAAAAGCAATGGGGCTAACCATGAGGGAGAAAGGGGTCCAGAAAAAAAATCTTCCCGGTCGAAATCTCCCCTTAATGAACCCTTTGAGTACCAGCGACGTGTGCATAGCTGTGTTTTTATAGGCTAGCTATATAGATGTGGACGATATTCATGCAGCAGCCCCGGGGGAGAATCTGTGCTCGGTTAAATGGTGGGGAGAGATAATTATCCACTTGAGGGATTATTTTCTGGACTCCTTTCTCCCTCATGTTTACCCCCATTGTTTGTTTTTTTCTAATTTTAAGACGTTTGCCCCATTATTTTGGCGATTTTAAGAACTTTCAACCCATTTCTGTCAATTTTAAGACCTTTCGTGCCATTTAGGTGTCGATTTTATCCTGGCGAGCGATAGCGAGCCTGTAATTTAAGAGGAACCGGCTTTCAGCCGGGACATTTTTCTACCGAAAAATTTACAAATTTATCTTGAAAGGGGCTCAAGGGGGTGTCATTTTAACTTTGAAGGATATCTAGAGACCAAACTAAAAACCTCCCCTTAAATGTGTTGGTTGAGATGGTTTGAATCCTTATTCTTGCTAGAGGTCCTTCCTAAGCTGAATGAAATAGCCTAATGTATGCCAGAATACGATAAAAAGGATGCCCCCGGTACCTCAATGGGATAACGAACAGGGTATACCGCTAAAATATAACCCGCTAAAATATAACCCGCTAAAATATAACCCGCTAAAATATAACCCGCTAAAATAAAACACGCGCTCCTTCGTTGATTATACTCGATTCAAATTAAGGGGAGGTTTTTAGTTTGGTCCCTAGATATCCTTCAAGCTTAAGATTACACCCCCTTGAGCCCCTTTCAAGATAAATTTGTACATTTTTCGGTAGAAAAATTTCCCGGCTGAAAGCCGGTTCCTCTTAAATTACAGGCTCGCTATCGCTCGCCAGGATAAAATCGACACCTGAATGGCACGAAAGGTCTTAATATGGGGTGAAAGTTCTTAAAATCGCTAAACTAATGGGGCGAACGTTTTATAATATCAAAAGCAATGGGGCTAAACATGAGGGAGAAAGGGGTCAAGAAAAAAATCCCTCAAGTGGAGATCTCCCCTTAAGGAGAGATATGGGTCGTTTTACTAGATCTCCCTTCTCCTTCATGTTTAGCCCCATTAGTTTTCACATTTTTAGATGTTTGCCCCATTAGTTTCTATATTTTAAGATCTTCCGCCCCTTTTCCTTGTCAATATTAAGACCTTTCGTGCTATTTAGGTGTCGATTGTTTTCCTGGCGAACGATAGTGAGCCTGTAATTTTAGAAGGGGTATGTGTTATATTTTAGAAGGGATATGTGTTATATTTTAGAAGGGATATGTGTTATATTTTAGAAGGGGTATGTGTTATATTTTAGAAGGGATATGTGTTATATTTTAGAAGGGGTATGTGTTATATTTTAGAAGGGATATGTGTTATATTTTAGAAGGGGTATGTGTTATATTTTAGAAGGGGTATGTGTTATATTTTAGAAGGGATATGTGTTATATTTTAGAAGGGGTATGTGTTATATTTTAGAAGGGATTTGTGTTATATTTTAGAAGGGATATGTGTTATATTTTAGAAGGGGTATGTGTTATATTTTAGAATGGATATGTGTTATATTTTAGAAGGGATATGTGTTATATTTTAGAAGGGGTATGTGTTATATTTTAGAAGGGGTATGTGTTATATTTTAGAAGGGATATGTGTTATATTTTAGAAGGGGTATGTGTTATATTTTAGAAGGGATATGTGTTATATTTTAGAAGGGATATGTGTTATATTTTAGAAGGGATATGTGTTATATTTTAGAAGGGGTATGTGTTATATTTTAGAAGGGATATGTGTTATATTTTAGAAGGGGTATGTGTTATATTTTAGAAGGGATATGTGTTATATTTTAGAAGGGATATGTGTTATATTTTAGAAGGGGTATGTGTTATATTTTAGAAGGGATATGTGTTATATTTTAGAATGGATATGTGTTATATTTTAGAAGGGATATGTGTTATATTTTAGAAGGGATATGTGTTATATTTTAGAAGGGGTATGTGTTATATTTTAGAAGGGGTATGTGTTATATTTTAGAAGGGATATGTGTTATATTTTAGAAGGGATATGTGTTATATTTTAGAAGGGATATGTGTTATATTTTAGAAGGGGTATGTGTTATATTTTAGAAGGGGTATGTGTTATATTTTAGAAGGGATATGTGTTATATTTTAGAAGGGATATCTGTTATATTTTAGAAGGGGTATGTGTTATATTTTAGAAGGGATATGGGTTATATTTTAGAAGGGATATGTGTTATATTTTAGAAGGGATATGTGTTATATTTTAGAAGGGGTATGTGTTATATTTTAGAAGGGATATGTGTTATATTTTAGAAGGGGTATGTGTTATATTTTAGAAGGGGTATGTGTTATATTTTATTCTAGCTATATTTTGATGATATTATGGAGATTAGGAAGGATCTGTGGTAGTGCAAAGGGATGGTTGTGATAGTTTGAAGCCTTATTAATATTAGAGATCCTTCCTAAGCTGCACAATATCGTCTAAATAAAGTTAGAATAATAAATAACACACGGCGCTGGTACTGAAAGGGTGAAAGTGAGCCAATTACGGTCGCGCTAATAATTAATGTTCCACCTGTCATTACGTTTGGCTTGCTCTGTGCTGTATTAATGTCTGTCAGCTGTTGAATAGGGTGGGTAAGTGTAGGAACACGTTTGTATATTTCACTCGATATGAAGAGATGAAGCTTAGATCTTGCTGATACCAATTATTGATCAAAACATACTTGGTGCCGAGACATAACTTATTAGCGCGACTGTACAGCAACCTAGATCGACCTTAACTTATGTAAGCATACGGTATTGACTATCGACACAGGTAAGGGCGGTACAGTCGGGCGGGAGAGTCCTGTTCTACTGCCTTAAGGGGAGGTGGGGGGTTTTCTGGTCCCCCTTGTCCCTCACGTTTAACCCGATTAGTTTTCAGATTTTAAGACGTTTGTTCCATTAGTTTGGCGATTTTAAGATCTTTCACCTCATTTGTTATCAAAATTAGGACTTCTTGTGCCATTCTGGTGTCGATTTTTTTCTGGCGAGCGATAGCGAAACTAAATTTTTATGAGGAAACGGCCTTCGGCCGAGACATTTTCTACCGAAAAATGTACAAATTTATATCAAAGGGGGGTCTTGGAGATATGTTGTTTTTAAAGCTTGATAGGAGTCTAGAAAGCAAACTAAAAAAATCTCCCCTTAACCCTTAAAGTACCAGCTACGTCTGGATTAATGTATCCTTAACCCTTAAAGTACCAGCTACGTCTGGGTTAATGTATCCTAACTGTATTTAGACGATATAATGCAGCTTAGGAAGGATCTGTGGGAGTTAAAAGGGTTGATTGAGGTATTCTGAAGCCTTATTATTGCAAGAGGCCCTTCCGAAACTGAATAAAATCGTCTAATAGTTGCCAGAATAGGATGACCAAAGACTTCGCCGGTATTGTGTACGGGCTAAGTCAAAACACTGCTCTATTATACCCTGTTCCCAAGAGTCAGGCCAGAGAACTCCTGAATCCTAACCTCTGTAACTCAAACAAGGCGCTAGAACAAATGGGCTGTACATGTCCACACCTATTCCCTGGCTGACCCTTCCCAAATGCTAAACCTATTGCCTGGATTGCCCTAGGCGTTCGTTTTGGCCTACTGATTTGGAGTAGGGTATAGATTTAAGAGGGATCACCGGCTATTTTGTTTTATCTTTCTCTCCTTTTCTCTCATTCTCTGGCTTGTATCCATTCGGCCCCATTCAGCCAACTGTTTTAAGACGTTTATCCCCATACAGGTGTCGATTTCTTCCTGGCGAGCGATAGCGAGCCAGCATTGTATGGAGAAACCCGGCTTCGCCGGAGACATTTTTCTATCGAAAAATGTACACATTTAGCTTGCTGTCAAAACAAAAATATATATATGCTGGCTCGCTACCGCTCGCCAGGAAAATATTGACACCTGGATGGGGATAAGCGTCTTAAAACAGTAGGCTGAATGTGGACGAATGGATAAAAGCCAAAGAGAAAAGAAGAGAAAGATACAAAAAGCCGGTGACCCCCGTTAAAATCAATTGTACCCGTTAACTTCCCGTTCCGAGAATACTTATCGAACAGGAACCTCAATATGGATTCACAAGAGAGAGGGGGGAGGGGGGGGGGGGGGGGGGAGACTTAATTATGGGTGGGGTATAATACATACTTCTGGCTACACACACATATAGATACACACATACACACACACACGCCCACATTCACTCACTCACTCACTCACATTCAAACTCTCTCTCTCTCTCTCTCTCATACACACACACAAATAAGCTCTCTCTCTCTCTCTCTCTCTCATTTACTCACATTCTCTCACACACTCATACTCTCTTTCTCTCTCACACTTTCACACACACACACACACACACTCTCTCTCGTACCAATATTCCACTTGGGTATAGCAGGTACAAATGCCAACAACTCTCGTTTTGGTGTTTCTGGAGTTTGTTATCGCCCAGGAAGCACAGTACGGATTCCCCAGAGACAGGTGACATTTCCTTGGCTGTATAAAAAAAAAAATCTCTCTCTCTCTCTCGCTCTCTCTCACTCACTCATTTATCTCTCTCTCACTCACTTCACTTTCTCTCTCACTCAATCTCTCTCTCTTTCTCTAATGTTGCACTTGGGTATAGGTCAAAGTGCTAACCACTCTAGTTTTGGGTTTGTGTATTTTTTGTTTTTTTAATCGACCAGAAAGCACACTCCGGAATGACCAGAGACAGGTGACCTTTCCTTGGCTGTATAAATATTTGGCCCAGTGTCATGCCAAATACGTGACTCATGTGAAATCAATGAGGTTGCGGTTTTGGCTCAGCGTCATGCTAAATACGTGACACTTGCGAAATATATGACGCTGCCGTGGCTCTCGCGGTTTTGGCTGTCGTAACTCCTTGACAGTTTATTCTGGCTATCATTAAACGATTTTTTCAGCTTAGGAAATACTTATGGGAGTTAGAGAGTTAATTGAGATAATTAAATCATCAAAGGCATCGAATACATAAACTGTAATTTACACTTTACGGTCGACCAATCAAACTATACGCGGGGAAATGGTTGCAAAATCATTAGTATTTTTTTTTTTTTTATCTCACACGAGTCTTAAGAATTGATTCTTCAATCGAGTTGTGAACTTATGGAATGGGCTTCCTGGAGATGCTATAGACTGCAGCACCGTTGATTCATTTACAACTCGCGTAGACAAACACCTTACCTTAAACTCGCGACTGCTTGCATTTGCAAATGAATTACTTTCTCAGATACATAGCCGATTACTACATGTATATAATATAAATAACTAAGATGTTACTAACTTTTTCTCAGATACATGAATGATCACTTATAGCTGTGTTATGTTATTAACCCCAAGTTGTACCCTACTATAGGTAGCGCCAACCAACTTGACAATAATCTGGACCTCTTACATTCTTATAACTTAAAACTAATTAAGGGGAGGTATTTAGTTTGTTTCCTACGTTTTCACCAAGCTTAAAATTACACCCCCTTGAGCCCCTTTCAAGATAAATTTGTACATTTTTCGGTAGAAAAATGTCCCGGCTGAAAGCCGATTCCTCTTAAATTACAGGCTCGCTATCGCTCGCCAGGATAAAAGCGACACCTAAATGGCACGAAAGTTCTTAAAATTGACAGCAATGGGTCGAAAGTTCTTAAAATCGTCAAAATAATGGGGCAAACGTTTTATATCAAAAGCAATGGGGGCTAAACACGAGGGAGAAAGGGGTCAAGAAAAAAAATCCCTCCAGTGGAGATCTCCCCTTAAAGCAACCGGGCTGACATTTCTATCATTAGGTAAGAATCCACCAAATAAATAGGTATGAATATTCAGTCACCATTTGCCTCAAGGTCCTTTGGAGTTAGGAAGAGAGGCGCCAGGGATCCAGATTATTGTCAAGTTCGTTGGCGTTACCTATAACATCTCTTAAGGGGAGATAATTATCCACTTAAGGGAGTTTTTTTTCTTGACCCCCTTCTTCCTCATATTTAGCCCCATTGCTTTTGAGATTTTAAGACGTTCGCCCCATTAGTTTGGGAATTTTAAGAACTTTCACCCAATTGATGTAACTTTTAAGACCTTTCATCCCATTTAGGTGTCGATTTTTTCCTGGCGAGCGATAGCGAGCCTGCAATTTAAGAGGAATCGGCCTTCGGCCGGGACATTTTTCTACCGAAAAATGTACAAATTTATCTTGAAAGGGGGTCAAGGGGGTGTAATTTCAAGCTTGATGGAAGTCTAGGAAACACACTAAAAACCTCCCCTTAACCCTGCCCTGTCTTAGGGTAGTAATTCCTTTTCCAATTGTCCCTTACCCACTCTGAAGCACTGTTGGACACTTTGAACAACGGTGATTTAGAGGGCAAGCAACCTCGAGGGGGTCGCTAGATCTGTTGTTGCTTGACTTCCTTTATACGATGACTCACTATCCATTCAAACCACCCCATATTTGACTTCCTAGCACTGCCCCACACCACCACATACGACCAATGTCTACTATCCACCGACAGTACTTTACTTTATCCACTCTTACTACCGAAGAGTTCTATGTAGCGCTTGCTCTAAGGCTGGGGAACTATACCCTGTTTATTTTCAGCTGGCTATAAATTGAATCCCTTAGCAACTAATTTATCGATACTTAATGGATAACAAATATGAAACTACTATATCTCCGCATCACATCAAGCTCAAGTTTATATAAATATCACCACAATTTCACCACAAAATCTTGATGGGAACTTTGCAATTTACCGCCAGTTGAAAATGAAGAGAGTATAAGTAAGCGTACGCGGTGAACGGTATCTCAGGGATTTCGTAGCTCAGAGATTTAGCGCATTGCTGGGGTACGCTATTGTTTGTAGGTCAGTAGGAAGGATAGCCCTCTTACTCACTCTCACCTCACTCTCACTCTCACTCTCTCTCTCACTCTCATTCTCACTCTCATTCTCTCACTCTCTCTCTCTCTCTCTCTCAAAAGTCGGAAGGATTACTGGGTGGGGAGAGAGCTTTCCGCTTTACTGTCCTTGTCTTAAATCCTAGCATATACCCTCTCTCTCTCTCTCTATATATATATATACAGTATATAGAAGGCCGGACTGCCTAGTAGGGACTGCAAAGCCTGTGTAGTCTGTGTAACCATGTAAGTCGCTGTCTCTCTCTTGTTAAGTTTGCGCAGTTATGTATGTAAGGTAAATATCCCAACAAAGCAAATTACAATATTGATTTCATTTTTTAGTTTAAAGTCTGTTGTTTTTCACCTGACGGTAAATTAAGGGGAGGTTTTTAGTATGTTTCCTACTCCTCCAGCAATCTTAAAATTTCACCCCCTTGACCCCCTTTCAAGATAAATGTGTACATTTTTCGGTAGAAAAATGTCCCGGCTGAAAGCCGGTTCCTCTTAAATTACAGGCTCGCTATCGCTCGCCAGGATAAAATCGACACCTAAATGGCACGAAAGGTCTTAAAATTGACAGAAATGGGTTGAAAGTTCTTAAAATCGTCAAATAATGGGGCGAACGTCTTAACATTAGAAAAACAATGGGGCTAATCATGAGGGAGGAGAAAGGAGTCCAGAAAAAAATCCCTCAAGTGGAAATCTCCCCTCAAGTCTGTGATGAGAGTCTGTTGTATTTCAGCTGACGGTAAATTAAATCCCTCGGTGAATGATGTTTCGAATATTAAGGAAATAATATGAAACTACTGTGTCTACATCATCATATGAAGGCCAGGTGTTCATTATTAGCAGCATATCTCGCTACGTAATATTCGTAATAATATTCGTAATAATATTCGTAATAATATTCGTAATAATATTCGTAAGTATATTCGTAAGTATATTCGTAATAATATTCGTAATAATATTCGTAATAATATTCGTAAGTATATTCGTAAGTATATTCGTAATAATATTCGTAAGTATATTCGTAAGTATATTCGTAATAATATTCGTAATAATATTCGTAAGTATAATGCGGCATGATAAGTTACTGTTAGCTGGTAAACAATCGGACTGTATATCGACAAGTGGATGCTGTGTTGTAATGGAGGGAGTTATTTAAGTTTTAAGGGAGGACTACTCGCTTTTTCTGGACCCCCTTCTCCCTAATGCTTAGCATATTAGTGTTGAGGTTTTAAGATGTTTCTTCCGTTAGTTTGGCGATTTTGAGACCTTTCATCTCATTTTTGTGTCAATATTAAAACCTTTCGTGCCTTTTAGGCGTCGATTTTTTCCTGGCGAGCGATAGCGAGGAACCGGCCTTCGGCCGGAAAAGTTTTCTGCCGAAAAATGTACAAATTTACCTTGAAAGGGGGTCTAAGGGGTGTTTTTCTAGGCTTGATGGAGGTCTAGCGAGGAAACTCAAAAATAAATAAATAAATATATAGACCAAAACCAAGCACTACCCCCTTAACCCCTTCAGTACTGCTGACGTCCTTTATATTATATTCTGGCAACTATTACACCATTTTATTCAGCTTAGCAAGGACGTCTACCAATTACATGGCTGGCGACTATCTCTATTACATGGCTGGCGACTATCTCTATTACATGGCTGGCGACTATCTCTATTACATGGCTGGCGACTATCTCTATTACATGGCTGGCGACTATCTCTATTACATGGCTGGCGACTATCTCTATTACATGGCTGGCGACTATCTCTATTACATGGCTGGCGACTATCTCTATTAATATTTGTCGCTGTCATAATTATATCCTTCCCAAGCTTCATACAGTCGTCTAAATGTAGCTGACATAATACACAATGTACTTCACCGGTACAACAGAAGGGGTTAACTCTGATCTTCTGAAGGATAATCCTCATCTTCATTAGATTGTATCCGATTACCGAGCTAACCATAAACTACATAGACTGTATATTATAATAATAACCCGTGTTTTATATTATCATAAGGATCAATTTTCCATAACAGTTATTCAGTAGGACTCGCATTACGAAATTACTAGCACATCCCACAGTTCGTAGGCTTCATGTACATTTCGTCACGTAGTCAGGATATACATCACGTAAATGCCTGTTTAGGAGAGCTAGCTTTTAAGGAGGGTCACCTGCCTTTTTGATCTTTCTCTCCTTTTCTCTCTTTCTCTGACTTGTATCCATTTGGCCACATTCAGCCCAGTGTTTTAAGACGTTTATCCTCATCCAGGTGTCGATTTTTTCCTGGCGAGCGATAGCGAGCCAGCATTGTATGGAGATATCCGGCTTCGCCGGAGACATTTTTCTATCGAAAAATGTAAAAATGTAGTTGCTGTAACACAAAAATATATATATATGCTGGCTCGCTACCGCTCGTCAGGAAAACATTGACACCTGGATGGGGGTAAACGTCTTAAAACTTTAGGCTGAATGGGGCCGAATGGATACAAGCCAAAGAGAGAGGGAGAGAGATATAAAAAAAGCGAGATGGGCTCCCTTAAAGGACTCAGCCTGTAAATATTTGTAAGTTAGTAAGTATGGCTAAGCATAATTGTTCAATTCATTTTCGGTATCAGAGGCTCAATAATTTGGTAAATATAAAAAAGAAAGTAAGCAAAATAAATGATAATAATATTATATAGTAGATGTGTGGAGGAGGAGTGATGTGGGCAGTCCAAGTGGAGAGATCGATATGAGCTGTTGGAGGTGGGAGTGGGAGTGGGAGTGGTGATGGTGGTTGGGGGGGGGGGGGGTTGCTGGTGGTGGTGGTGGGTGGTGATGGAGGTGGTGGTAGGGGTGGTAATGGTAGTGGTGGTGGTGGTGGTGGTGATGGTGGTAGTGGTGGTGGGTGGTGGTGGTGATGTGGTGGTGTGGTGGTGGTGTGGTGTGGGTGGTGGCGATGGTGGTGTTGGTGGTGGTGGTAGTGTGGTGGGTGTGGTGTGGTGGTGGGTGTGGTGTTGTGGTGGTGATGGAGGTGGTGGTGGGGGTGGTGGTAGGGGTGGTAGTGGTAATGGTAGTGGTTGTGGTGATGATGGTGGTAGTGGTGGTGGGGTGTGGGTGGTGGGTGGTGGTGTGGTGGTGGTGGTGGTGGTGGTGGGTGGTGGTGGTGTGGTGTGGGGATAGTGTTAGTGGTGGGTAGTGGTGGGTGGTGGTGGTAGTGGTGGTTGTGGTGGGTGGTGTTGGTGGGGGTGGTGGTGGTAGTATGGTGGGGATGGTGGTGGTAGTGGTGGTAGTGGTGGTGGTGGGGATGGTGGTGGTAGTGATGGTGCTGGGATGTTGGTGGTGGTGGGAATAATGGTGGTGGTAGTGGTGGTGGTGGGGATGGTGGGAGTAGTGATGGTGCTGGGGATGTTGGTGGTGGTAGTGGTGGGTGGTGGTAGGTAAAGGGCACACTACTGGTCGAATATCTGTCTCCCACACATCACCTTAAACATTTAGTATGGGTTGGTAGTTTTCATTTAAACGTTTATCTATCTATATATTCAACAATCTTTCTCTCTTTCTATCTATCTATCTATCTATCTATCTATCTATCTATCTATCTATCTATCTATCTATCTATCCATCCATCGAGCCATCTATCTATATATTGATCTATCTATTTATCTATCTATTTATCTATCCATCTATCTATTTATCTATCCATCTATCTATATATCCATCTATCTATCTATCTATATATACATCTATCTATCTATCTATCTATCTATCTATATATCCATCTATCTATCTATCTATCTATCTTTCTATCTATCGATCTATCTATTTGTCTATAGCATCGGTTGGTATGTTGTAATCAAACGTGAAACTATCTATCTCTTTTGCAAGCTATCTATCTAACTATCTATCAATCAGTCTATCTCCTTTACTATATATATACCTGCTTATTCACCTGTCTCTGTATACGTATCACCTTGCCCTTTCTCCCTCATGAACGATCGGGGCGAACATAAAACAAAATGAAGCAAAGTCAACACACATGGAACGACACCCTTCTGTACCGGCGACGTCTCTGAACATTTTATTCTAGCTATATTCTATATTTGGACGATTTTGTGCAGTGCAAGAATGGTAGTAAAAAGGGTTAAGTGAGATATTTCGAAGCCTGTTATTCGCTGGAAGCCCTTTTTCAACTGAATACAATCGTCTAATAGTAACCCGAATAAAGTTAAACAGATGGCACCGGGGAGATTTCCACTTGAGGGATTTTTTTTTCTTTACCCCTTTCTCCCTCATGTTTAGTCCCATTGCTATTGAAATTTTAAGACGTTCGCCCCATTAGTTTGGCGATTTTAAGAACTTTCACCCCATTTATGTCACTTGTAAGACCTTTCGTCCCATTTAGGTGTCGATTTTTTCCTGGCGAGCGATAGCGAGCCTGTAATTTAAGAGGAACCGGCCTTTGGCCGGAAATCTTTTCTACCGAAAAATGTACAAATTTATCTTGAAAGGGGGTCATGGGGGTGTAATTTCAAGCTTGATGGAAGTCTAGGAAACACACTAAAAACCTCCCCTTAAAGAGTTAACGAGTCAATAACATTTATCAAACTTCCCGCTGGCAACAGAAAACAATGGTTACTCACATTGAAAGGTATGTTTTGAGTATATTATGAGCAGACGTTAGCAGCCAAACATCACGTACCTGTGGAAGAGCAAGAAAGGCATATATTACTTTAGACCATCCATAACACATACAACTAAATATAAATAAGTTTGAAATAGCGACAATCACTCAACTATGGGGGGAGACACTTGTTACAGACAGCTTTGCCTTTTGTCTCCTTCATACACATGGAATCTATTTTGTTATTAATTTCACCACAACACCAAACACCTCCAACGAAATTATTGAAAGCATATTATGTGATCCACCAGGGTTCGAACCCGGGTTATCACACACAGATTTTTAGAGACCTTAACCATCACACCACCAAGACGGAGACAGAGAAGGACAAATAAGAGAAGAAGGGAGGACATTATCTAACAAAATAATCAATTATCTGTATAAGAGGACAATAAAACATCAAGTTACAATCAATAGCACAGAGATCAAACAATAACAACAACAAAATACCTGTGGGAGAGTATAAACAATGTCACCTTACCACCAATAACATAATGAGAGAGAGACACATATATATTATAAATCTAATCCATAGACCAAAAACACCCCCCTCTTACAAAGGTAGGTCTTTTATTCGTATATAAATAAATCACCCGGAGACATTCTTGGTCAAATAATAAAATGGGAGTCAAGTATGTTTTTTCTCGCGATTATTTGAGAGAGAGAGAGAGAGAGAGAGAGAGAGAGAGAGAGAGAGAGAGAGAGAGAGAGAGAGAGAGAGAGTGTACAGTATGTATGTTAGTGTGTGTGTAACTGATACTCGTGACTGTATACGTGTGTGCATGTGTATCGTGTGTGTGCGCGCGTGTAATTCACTTGCTTGTTCGTCAAGGGGAATCCACGCAATGCGAGCTAAGCTCATTATTATCGCGCCTCCTTAACTGGGAATGTTGCGTGAAATGCATGTTAAGTGTTTATGTATCGTTGGAATGGCTGTGGATGTGTGTGTAGTCTGTATTTTAGCCAATTGGCGACATCTGGAAACGAAGGCTTAGGGTTAATCTGTACGGTACCATTCTCACTACGGTACCAGTCTCACCTGAAGGCTTAGGTTGACCTGTAGCTTAGGTTGACCAGTACGATACCCATCTCACCTTGTAACCGATCACCAACCCCAGATGGGACGTCACAACTTCGTCCACTTATACCAGGTTCCTATTTATACTGCTAGGTGAACAGAGGCTACACCGTTAGGAGACTTGCCCAAATGCCTCTTCCCCGCCCGGGGTGGGTGTGTGGGTGTGTGTGTGTGTGTGTGTGTAACTAATACTCGTGGCTGTATACGTGTGTGCATGTGTATCCGTGTGTGTGTGTGTGTGTGTGTGTGTGTGTGAGCGTGTGAGACTAGTGTACGTGCCAGCCTTTGTGTGTGTGTGTGTGTGTGTGTGTGCGAGTGGAATGGAAAGAAGTGCAACAAGTCATATGAAGACAGAAGAGGCAGAGTGGGGGAGGGGGAGGGCCGAGGGTGATGGGTGATGGGGGAGGGAGGAGGGAGACGGTGGAAGAGTGATGTGGGGAAGGGGGCAAGAGTGAGGTGAGGGATGGGGGAAGGGTGAGGTGAGGGATGGGGGGAGAGTGAGGTGGGGGAGGGGGAGGGAGAGGTAGGCCAAAAATGAAGTGGGGGAGGGGGAAGGCATAGGTGTAGTAAAGGGGGTGGAGGAAGATAACTGGGAGCGCTACTAAAGATACAAGGTTGAAAGAAGCAGTGAGGTGGATGGTGGTAGTACAAATATAAATAAATATACTATATATATATATATATATATATATATATATATATATATATATATACACTACATACAGTATATATATTAATCTTTCAAATATATATATAGTAAAGATTGATTAGGCTTATACACTTTTTTGCTTTTACACTCTTAACCTTGAATAATATGTGTGTCATAGACATAATTCATGTGCAAACGTAGTATTCAATATTTATTATATGAACCGTGGAAAACATTCTCGATTATTCACAATTATCAACTTTCATTTTGAAGAAGGAAGCAAGTGGGAAGTGGTAGCAGATGAAGACAATGGGAATTTAGTGAATATGAGAACGTACCCAAAAACATCGAGACTAGAATAAAGAGGATATACAGTATATATTATATATATATATATATATATATATATATATATATATATATATAGAGAGAGAGAGAGAGAGAGATAGGGAGTATAAACAGCAGGTGGAGGTCATAGGAGATAAAAACAAAGGAGGGGGAGGAGCAGAGAAAGAAGGAGGAGAGGGAGGTGGAAGACGAACGAGAACAGGGGTAGGAAGAGAAAGGAGGAGGAGGAGGTAGGAGGTAGACGAACGAGAGGAGGAGGAGGTAGGGCTGTTCAATATCGCTGCAATAGGTTGGAAAACATCAATATAGGTTATTATGTGGCGTGTGGAGGAGGAGGAGGAGGAGGAGGAGGAGGAGGAGGAGGAGGAAGAAGAAGCGCAAGGAGGAGAAGGAGGAAGAAGAAGCGCAAGGAGGAGAAGGAGTAAGAAAGAGGAGGAGTAATGAGAAAGAAGAAGATATAAGAGGAAGGAGGAATGAGGAAGAGGAAGAATGAAGAGGATTTTAGGAGGAGGAGGAGGAGTAAAAGGAAGGAGGGATGAAGGAAGAAGATAACGAAGGAGTAGGTAGAAGAAGATAAGGGAGGAAGGAGGAGATGGGAGAAGAAAAAAAACATAATAATGCGAAAATGTACTTACCCAAATTCACGTCATCAAAAATATATTACCCCAGTAAAAAAGAGAGAGAGAGAGAGAGAGAGAGAGAGAGAGAGAGAGAGAGAGAGAGAGAGAGAGAGAGAGAGAGAGAGAGAGAGAGAGAGAGAAGATAGAGAGAGAGAGAGAGAGAGCGAGAGAGAGCGAGAGCGAGAGCGAGAGAGAGAGAATGTTTAAAGTGGTAGTATTAAAGGGAAGGAAGAAGACTCAATTAACGGGTTTATTTTCGTCCAATCAATTCCCTGTCCAATAATTAACAATGCATTTACTTAATAATTAAATGCATATCATAGGAGTATAATTATATACGGGGTATGTATATACACTATACAGTATATTATACATAATTACTACCGGTATATATTATTTATACACTTTACATTCTGTTTTCATAGCACACACACACACACACACACAAACATAATATACAGTGATGAATTGTTGTGCTAATAAGTCATGTCCCAACTGTCATTACGTTTGGCTTGCTCTGTGCTGTATTAATGTCTGCCAGATGTTGAATAGGGTGGGTAAGTGTAGGCACATGTGCTAATAAGTCATGTCCCAGCTGTCATTACGTTTGGCTTGTTCTGTGCTGTATTAATGTCTGCCAGATGTTGAATAGGGTGGGTAAGTGTAGGCACATGTGCTAATAAGTCATGTCCCAGCTGTCATTACGTTTGTCTGTGCTGTATTAATGTCTGTCAGATGTTGAATAGGGTGGGTAAGTGTAGGAACATGTGCTAATAAGTCATGTCCCAGCTGTCATTATGTTTGTCTGTGCTGTATTAACGTCTGTCAGATGTTGAATAGGGTGGGTAAGTGTTGGAACATGTTTGTATATTTCACTCGATATGAAGAAATGAAGCTTAGATATTGCTGATACCAATTATTGATCAAACCATACTTGGTGCCGAGATAAATTGACAACACTGACCGTGTGACGCAAGAAATGGAACTTGGATTTCGGATGTCATGATTATGTATCAATAAAATACCATGTATTTATATAACCCTTTCAGTATTTGAGGACACTCTTCTTAACTATATTCCGGCTATAGTTAGTCGATTTAATTTAATTAAAAATAGTCCTGACGGATTCAAAGGAGTACAAAGGAGTACAAAGGAAATCAAGCAACAACAGATCCAGTGACCCTTCTAGGTTGCTTGTCCTCCAAAACACTGAGGATCAAGTGTCCAAACAGTGGTTTAGAGTGGGTAAGGGAACATTGGAAAGGGAATTACTGCCCTGGAACTAATGTCCGTGGCAGGATTAGGAAGTTAGTAGGGGACAGATGGGTTAGTAACTGAGGGGGGGATAAAATAAAGTTATTCATTTACAAACGCAGTCAGTCGCGGGTTTGATGCGAGATATTTGTCTAGGCGGAGTTTAAATGAATCAACGGTGATGCAGTCTATACGTTTCGGGGAAGCCCATTCCACAAGTTGACAACTCGATTGAAGAAGAAATTCTTAGATTTCGTGCGAGTTAAAGATTTACCAATAATTTTGCAACCATTTCCCCGCGTGTAATTAGATTGGTCGATAGTGAAGTACTTACTACAGGTTCATATTGTCGATGCCTTTGATGATTTTGAACACTTGAATTAAGTCGCCTCTTAATCTGCGCTGGGTTAAAGGAAATAGATTTAATTCTCTAAGACGCTCCTCGTATGGTTTGTTCTTTAGGCTAGGTATCATTTTGGTAACTCTACGTTGAAACTCGTTCTAGCTTGTTTATATCTTTTTGGTAATAAGGGCACCAGGATTGAACGCAGTATTCCAGAAGAGGGCGGACTAAGGAATTGTAAAGGGTTAGGATAACTTCTTTGGATTTATGCTCAAAATGACCTGCCTATAAAGGCCAATATATTTGGTTTGCCTTCTTAACAACTTCTGAACATTGTTGACTCGGTTTTAGGTTACTCGATCTTGTTACTCCCAGATCGGTTTTTCTCTGTTTACATTCTTAAGCTGAGTGCCATTCATCGAATAGTTTGCTTTCTCATTTAGGTATCCGATATGTAGTACTTTACATTTATCCGCATTGAAACTCATTTGCCAAATTTGGGCCCAACATGACAATTTATCTAGATTGTGTTGCCATATCGTCAACTTGTTCTTTCGAGAGTACGCTATTTGCAATTTTTGTATCGTCAGCAAATTTTGAGATTGTACAGGTGAGACCCTCATCTATGTCGTTGATGTAAATTAGAAAGAGAATTGGTCCTAGTACCGATCCCTGGGGTACCCCCCGCTACTTACATTGGTCCATTTTGATGCCTTACCGTTTATGACTACTCTTTGCTTTCTGTCGCTGAGCCAATTTTCTATCCATTTCAACACACCGTCTTGTATTCCATGCGCTTTTAGTTTTAGCAGTAACGTTTGTGGGGATCTTTCCCAAGGGCCTTTTGAAAATCAAGGTATATAATATCTAACAGCTTACTCTCATCGTAGAGGTTGAGGATATCGTGGAAGAAGTCAAAGAGGTTGTTAAACAGGAACGTTTTTTACGAAAGCCGTGTTGAGTATCTTTAAGTATGTTATTTTCCTCTAAGTGATTTACGAGTCTGTCTCGTATGACAGTTTCTAGCATTTTACATACAACTGAGGTTAAGCTAATTGGACGATAGTTACTGGATAGGGATTTGCTGCCTTTTTTGAATATCGGTGTTACGTTTGCTAGCTTCCACTGATCGGGCATAGTTCCAGACTGCAAGGATTTATTGAATAGTAATGTCAGTGGTTTAGAGAGCTCATCCTTAGCTTCCTTTAGAACTCTAGGCGAGATTGTATCAGGTCCAGGCGTTTTATTTACCTTGAGTTTATCTAAACAATTCAATACTTCTCTCTCTGTTACGGTGATATTGCTTAAAACATCTGAATTATCAATCTGAATCGGCGATGGTGTAGGGATATCACTGAGGTCTTCTGTTGTAAAAACTGATGCAAAGAAGGTATTGAGGGCATTACTCATTTGTTCTTCGTCTTTGGTGTATTCTCCATTTTCATCGACTAACGGTCCAACAGTTGAAGTAACTACTTTTTTCTTTCTGATATAACTATAGAATTCTTTCGGGTTGTTTTTACTTTGATTCGCAATATGTAACTCTAAGGTCTTTTTACTTTGCTTAATTAACTTTTTGGCTTTGCGTCGTAGCTCTACAAATTTCAGCCGTTCTTCGTCATTTTTGTGAGGATTTTAATCTATCATTAGCAAATTTTTTAGCAAGCAGGCAGTTTGAAATATCTTTATTCCACCATTTGGGCTTATTATTATGGCCTGGACGCCGAGTTTTCGATGGTATGCAGTCTTGCACTGCTTTTAGGTAAGTGGCTTCGAATAACTTCCAAGATGTATTTATGTCGTTATTGTGAATTAAAAAGCTCCAGTCAGTTTCTTTAAACATAGCTCTAAGTTTATGGAAGTTTGCTTTCTTGAAATTAGGGACTTTTTCGATGCTACTATTTGGTTCGTTACTAGTAAACTTTAAAGTGAAAGTTATCGTATGATGGTCGCGGTTACTGAATTCATCACCAACATTCAAATTCTCTATTAATTCTTCTTTTGTTGCAAGTACAATGTCAAGAACGATATTACCACGGGTCGGCGTTCCACCAAATTGATAAAACGAACCCTGTTGCAAATTCGTATACAAGTCCATGTCCGAGTGTGAAGTAAGAGTATCGCCCCACTTGGTCACAGGTAAATTAAAGTCACCAAAAATTACGGTATCTTGCGAGTTACTTATATCTGCAATTTGTTCGTAAATTTCTCGGTCAGTTTGCACTGATTGAGCTGGAGGTCTGTATATTAATGCAAGTATTATTTTGGTACCTTTATTATTCTTTATTAGCACAAAAGATGCGTCGACGTTCACAATTTGAGGTTTTGACAAGAGGGTAGGGTTAAGACTTTCTTTGATATAAAGTAAAACGCCACCTCCATTTCGATTTATTCGGCTTTTCTCAAACATTCCCTACCGGGAAGTGAATACTCTGCTAAAAAGTCTCTATCTTCTGTATTGAGCCAAGATTCTGTTATGCCAATCACATCATAATTTTCTGTAAATACTAGCTCCTCTAAATCTGAAAATTTATTGCGTATGCTACGAGCGTTTGCATAGAAAACCTTTAAATTTGTTATTTTAGAACTCACGGAACGCTCTTTAATAATAAGTTGGTTCTTGTTGAATCTACATTTATGTTCATGGCTGTCCTCGGTCCTCGCTGTCTTCGGTCCTTATCGCTGGTGGTCCTCGGTTGCCTCTGTTTTTTTCTTGGCGTTGGATGATTTATGTCACTGCTGCTTCTTCTCGGATGGCGTTTTTTGAACCATGGCTGCGGACTGCTTCGTGTAGGAGACGACCCATGCGTGCTGAACCCACAGGGTTTAGCTTAGTGCCATCCTTGCGGAACAGAGTAGGCTGGTTTGTAGAAGTTTGTTCCCAGAGGTTGATTGAATTCAACTTCTTCCCTCAAACACAAATGTTCTAGTCGGCTACTTGTGCTGAAGGCCCTTGTCGTAGCATTTGTAGGTGCGTCGATCTTGGGGAGAATGCCTGATATGATGAGATTTCCTTGACTTGTTTTTGTAGTGCTGGATCACGTGCGATATCTGTATCCATCCAAACTCTTCGGATCTGGTTGCGGCCATGACGTCATTTGACCAGCATGGATGACAAAAAATGGGTATTTTCCAGTTGCATCCTTTGTGGTATCTTCGAAGGCTTCCACAATGGTCGTCCAGTCCAGCTCCTGGGATGCAAAATCTTTTTCGTTGATTTGGGACTCTGTCGCAGAACTCTTCGACCTGTCCTCGTAGGATGGAATCCCCAACGAGCCTGGTCTCTTCTGGTTCGTCTTCCATCTCTACCAATATCTCAAATCTGTTTGACATTGTGACTGGTAGATGAGACCTTTTCTGCGTTGGCCGTGCACCGTTCCTCACTGGTGTAAATCCGGAAACCTGTGGTGGCGGGACTCTACGTACAGGTCGGGGAGAGGAGTGGTTAGAACGGGGGCGAGGGGTTGGTACTGTTCGTGTGCTAGCAGGCTTCTTGCACGAGGAGTGGGGGAGAGACTAAGGTGAACAGGGCGGCTGTCCTGGTTTGATGTCGGCTCAGGTTCGTCAGAAGCATCTGCTGCAGTGTCTACTGCAGGTGTTGGATTGTTGGCAGATGACGTTGGGGCGGTGGTGGATGCTGGAGTTGAAACAATTGGAGTTAGTGATACTCCAACGTTGAGTGTTACAAACTCTTGGAGTGATTCCAGCTTCCTGGTGAGGGCGTTGATCTTGTTGTGGGCTTCATCCAATTTTGCTGTCAAATCCTCTCGTTGCTGGCAGAGTCGGCAGACTTGTGGATCGACAGGAGCAAACATGGAAGCACCGAGTGAGAGTGAGTGAGAGTGAGAGGGAGTGGGGAAGGTAAGAGGGAGGGGGCAGGTAGAGGGGTTGGAAGGCAATTATAGCACAGGGTCTGAAATATTGACACCTCGGGCCATGGATAAAAGTTCCCTCTCTCACCGTGATTCTTGAACACGTCAAACCTTTCACCAGCGTTGTTATCACCGGTGGTATCCGCTGAACAGACAGGCAAACAGACAGACAAAAAAGACAGGCAGGCTGATAGATGGTGAGCCAGATAGATTGACAGTAGGAGAGAGGGAGTGACAGGCAAACGAGCCTACGGAAAATAGACGAGGTGACAGAACACATTTATATATAGACAGAAACATAAGAAATGGGAGTCTGCAGAAAGCCGATTGGCTATGGGTGTGTGTGTGTGTGTGTGTGTGTGTGTGTGTGTGTGTGTGTGTGTGTGTATTATATTGTATAAGTGTAACATTTCAGTTATATAATTTTAAACTACCAAAATAAGAGTTATTTATTGTTGATGTATGAGATATGAAAATATATGTGGGTTTATAGAAGAAGAACAGGCAAGCAAATACTGGTTTCAAGTGGTATTGTGTTCGAAAAAATCGAGTGAATTGAGAAGTATGTAAATACTGAGTGAAGCAAACTAATTACTTGATTCATGAAAATGTGTGTGGAGAAAATATCTGGAGAAACAACAAAGGTGTATGTTGCCTTTATGACTTGGACAAGGCCTATGACAGCGTGGATAGAGAAGGTAAAGTAATTAGAATTATAGTAGACAAGTTGCATACAAGCAGTGAAAGAGCAGTCAGGGTGCAGCAGTACTGTGGAGAATACAAGCATTACCTGAATGTTGCGTTTAAACAGGGGTGGATATGCTTTAGCGTCGCTTACGATAATTGGCTGGAGTCATAAAGAATACGTACAAGAGCATGGCGGTTGGGAGCTGATAAAGGGAGGGATATGAAATACTGTTACTGCAGGGAGTGCTCAGTAGTGGGGAGGTGATGGGAAGGTGGTAGACAACATTTTGCAGACAACGTAATTTGTAAAATGAAAGTGATTATTAATAGTAAAGTTTTAACACACCGTTGTTTAAACATTTAAGGTTTATGTAAACATATAACATCAGTTAACACTACTGTTCAGTCACACATATGCCCCCCTGTTAGAGGAAAACGGAATTTGATGATTACAATCCTTTTGTATAACTTATAAAGTACTGTATATCTCTTTATGCCTAGCTATATGTTAGGATACTTATTATGGTATGCTAATCAAAAAAGTGTGTAAGATGGGGCAACATCCTGTCAGGCTCTTTCGCCGTAACCAATGGTGTTAGGCAGGGGGGGATATTGTCTCCGTATCTTTTCAACGTCTACATGGATGATCTTAGTCTGGAGCTGAACAAGACTCGCACTGGGTGCTGTATTGGCAGCACCATTGTAAATCATCTCATGTATGCTGATGACCTAGCCTTAATCGCCCCCTCTGGAGCAGGACTGGATAAATTATTAAGAGTATGTGAAAAATTTGGAATCGAACATTCAGTCAAATTTAATCCTATAAAGAGCAATATCATAATATTTAAATCTAACCTTCTATTGAAATCAAAGCTACCTAAATTCCATTTGTATGAAGAAATTATAGAAGAAGTAAGTAAAGTAAAGTATCTAGGACACTATATTTCATGTGATCGCTCAGATGATGAGGATATGGGTCGTCAGCGAAGGCAACTTTACATGCAGGGAAATTCAATATTAAGAAAATTTCATATGTGCACATGGGATACAAAAATAACATTGTTCAACTCCTACTGCTCACCAATGTATACAGCACAACTATGGTGGAACTATAAGAAAATTACAGTGAATAGACTAAGTATCTCATATCACAATATCATGAAAATGTTTCTGGGGCTCTCAAAATATGAGAGTACAAGTACGCTATGTGCCTATATGAACTTACACTGTTACAAATCACTCATTAGAAAGCTAACATATAAATTCATTCAGCGCCTTAACACTTCTGAGAACAGGATCATTAAAATGCTACAAACTCCAAGCATAGTGTACACCTCCAGGATCCAGGCACACTGGAGGAAGTTGCTCTATATTTAACCTTAAGTAATGATTTCAGGTCTGCTACTCTACAGAATTAGCATACCGGTACTGATCCTCATAGTGCAGTACAGTACCGATATTCCTATACTGTACTGTAGCAACATACTGTACCGGAAGCTAAATGATGTGAGGCATGGTACTGTACACAATTAGGACAGTGGTTTTGGTAACACAGTAGTTTGATGACCACTGTTTTTGGTTGAGGCAGTGCTGTGAACTACATGATAGCAAGCTGGGTATTATTTAATTTCTTTTTATTTTATGTAGCCTATGTACAGTAGCTTATATATATTTATATATATTTATGTTACTGTAAGGTATATATGGACCCCAGTATGGTCCCCTCTGTACTGTGTGAGTCTGAAATAAAGTATTATTATTATTATTATTATTATTATTATACAAATCCTCTCACTCACTCTCTCTCACTTATTATCGGCACCCATTTTTTGTTGTTTTATCAATGTTACCCCTGGCCGACAGACAGACAAGCCAGTAGGCCTTTCAGAGCTCCCCACTGTTATGTTGCATAGAACGTTACGCAAACTTATCTGATGTGGGGGGGGGGGGGGGGGGGGGTCTCTGCTTAAGGGGGTAGTGGTATTTTTTGGTAATTACATATTTGTTATTTTTCAGTTTCCTCTTAGACCAGGCCTCCATCAAGCTTAAAACAACACCGTCTAGTAACCCCGGCCTTTCAAGATATAAAATTAGGCAAAATCGTGGGGTTTCCTCCAAAGAATAAGCCCAGAACCGATAAGGTATTTCTCTTGAAGACAGTAGGGTGTGTGGACCGGCCGGGAGTGGAGTGTGAAGCCTGGGTGTTTTAGGGGTTGTACTTCTGTTTAGTTGCACCTGTGGTTGTGAGGGTGGTCGAGCAATGGGTAGGATCAGGAAGGAAGAATACGGGAGGATTAAGTACAAAATTACGATCTCTTGTGCCGAAGTGGGAAACGTTATGGCCACAGTGTAATACAGTGTGAAAGGAAGTGAGTGTGTTTCCAAGGATGGGTTATGTGATTCTTTGACAGTTAGTTAGTTTTAGGGGGACATCCCTGTAGGATGTGGCAGGAATTGTCCTGTTGATACTTGATTTATGCGACTTCTCGCTTCTAATGGTATGCTTAACTGACTGAGGGAGTAGGAAAGAGGATCTGACATGGTGGAAGGTGTGGTGTATTAAGTTGTTAGAAGTGCGTGGGGAGGGCGACTGGGATGGGAACACAGGGGATAAGAGTGAGGAGTTCCAGACCCAGATATGGTGTCTTGTGTGAGTGTGTAGTAGTGCTGGAAAGTGCAAAAGAAAATTATCGGAAATGCCACTTAATGGTTCGCCATATACGTATAAAGGGAGAGAATGACTAAGATGGTGTTGGCACGAGACAGTGGAGGGACAGAGAGAGAGAGGTAGACCGAAAAGTGGAAGTGGAGTGAGAAGTATATGACGAAGGCGGTGCTGGTTGGGGGAGGGTGTGACTGATGGGACAGAGGTGCATGGGGGCGGTTCGTTTGGGCCACCCCCTTCGGGGATCACGGTGAAATAGATAGATAGATAG
>JAVRFV010000261.1:0-65000 GCA_032716605.1 Paralithodes platypus
AATGGGGCGAAACGTCTTAAAATGTCAAAAGCAAATGGGGGCAAAACATGAGGGCGGAAGGGTGTCCAGAAAAAAACTCCCGAGTGAAAATCTCCTTTAACCCTTTGCAGATTGATGACGCATTTTGAAATTTTTGTATGGCTACGATTAGTCGATTTTAAACAGCTTAGGAAGGATACTGTGGGAATGATGTTGGTAAAAGATAATCTATCTCATTTACCCCTCTGACTTCCATTACATCCTTTCTAATCTGAATTAAATCGGTTCTGACAAGCCAGGACACAGAAGGGAAATGCTTCATCGGGATCTTGACAGGGTTAAGTGGTTCTATCTAGCACTCTCACTCTCTCTCTACTCTCTCTCTCTCCTCTATCTCTCTCTCTATCTCTCTCTCTCTCTCTCTCTCTCTCTCTCTCTCACGCCACATCATTCATCTCCACCTATGTTATTAACGTCTCTCTCACTCTCCCTCTCTCTGTCAACATCACAACATCATGCTCCACCATGTTATTACCTCTCTCTCTCTCGCTCTCCTCTCTCTCTCTCTCTCTCTCTCTATCTATCTCTCTATCTCTCTCATTCTCTGTCAGACGCCACATCATCTCCACCTTGTTATTTACGTTTTTTACAACAAGTGACATGAGGTAAAACTACCTGTAATGCTATGCTTTAATTACAACACACACACCACACACACCACAACACACACACACAAACACACACACACACACACACCCCCCTGTGGTAATGCTGATGTTGGTCCTACTCATATGGGCTCTTTATCAACACACCACACACCACACACACACACACACACCCACACACAACACCCACACACACACACACCCCCAACACACACCACACAAACACCACACACACACACAACACACAACACAAAAACACACCAAGAGATCAATACGTTTAGGATGGTGACCGGACAACTCAAACCAGTAGCTCTCAACCAGTACCAAATCAACCAATACGGTTAGGTTAGGTTAGGTTAGTAACTGATATTTTGGCCACTGGTGTGGTCTGTATTGGTTGATGTTGGCCACTGGTTTAGAGCCTGAACTGGTTAAGATGTCCGGGAACCCGTTTTAAAAAGATACACCCTTTTTACAGTATAGGCTATATTCTTATCCATACTCGAATCAGGCGAATGGACTAATGGGCCGAAACGTTCTTATAATCTCAAAACCTAGTGGGGGCTAAACATTAGGGAGAAGGGGGTCCAGAAAAACGGTCTTCCTCCCCTTAATGAGAGCTACTAAATTAAGTGCCGTGGCATTAAGAAACTGACGGATTCTTTGTTAAAGTTTTCCGTTCACCCAAATTAATTAGCCAGATGATTAGGCCCTATACTTCTCTCTCACTCTCTTCCTCTCGCTCCTCTCTCTCTCTCTCTCATCTCTCGTCTCTCTCATCTCTCTAGGCCTCTTCTCTCTCTCCCTCTCTCGTCTCCTCTCTCTCCTCTCTCTCTCTCTCTCCTCTTACACATAACCCTGAACTGTTTGCCACTTACATGAACACACACAACAACGTCCATAGGCTACAAGACCAGTGAACACTTTCATTTTACTACTTGACACAATACATCGACAGACTAGTTTACATCCCAACACACACACACACACACAACACTATGGTGTGACACATGCACCGACACTACTTTACATTCACACACATTCTGTACATACACACATCATACATACATCACATACATACATACATACATTCATACCCAACATGTGAACACTTACACCAACACTACTAATACACACACACACAACACACACACACACACAACACCCTGGGTCTTGGTCTCGCTGCTTGGACGCGGGCGCGCTAGGGTTCGAATCCAACAGAATGCATTAAAAGGTTTTTTTTCGGGCTCATTGTGACAGAGAGAATTGTATCGTGGTTTCCTCCCTAAACCAAGGTGCTATCAGCCTGTGTTAGCCTACACATTTTTCTCACCAATACCAAAGTGCATCTTCGTATGTTTACTTGGTGGGAAGCCAGGGCACCTCACGGTTTCGCCCAAGGTCCGGCGTGGACCTCGTAGTTAACGGTAGAAGTAAGTTATTGTATCCTATGGTTTAGAGAAAAACCTCTAGATTTTCAGCCTCAGGGCACTACAATGAACAATAAACCGACAATTAAGTATTATTTATTTACACACACGTCATACACACACAACACATACTGCATAGACTGCAGCACCGTTGATTCATTTACAACTTCGCCCTAGACAAACAAAAAGCTCTCTCGCTTCAAAACCCGCGACTGACTGCGTTTGTAAATTAATAACTATTTTAATATCCCCCAGCTCTCTCAGTTACTAAACCCCATTCTGTCCCCTACTAACTGCCTACTCCTGCCACGGACACTAGTTCCAGGGCAGTAGTTTCCCCTTTCCAATGTTCCCCTTACCCACTCTAAACCACTGTGTTGGACCACTTGATCCTCAGTGTTTGGAAGGACAAGCAGCCTGAGAAGGGTCACTAGACCTGTTGTTGCTTGATTTCACTTTGTACAACAGTTCAATTTCCGTCAGAGAGTAAGAGAGAGGGGAGGGGAATAAAAACCTGCGAGACTCCCAAATTACCGGAAGTCCGCAAAAATCTCTGCCATTATTTCCTCCTTGGGTTAAAAGGAAAGAAAAGGGGGACAAAAAAAGTAGTAATTGTCTGTATGTTTTGTTTTACTGTCGCTGTTTTGTGAAGACTGTTGGGTGAGTGTGTTGTGTCCTGTGTGGTGTGGGGGGGTGGGGGGGGGGGGGGTTAGATGTACACTCTGGGACATAGGTCGATGCTGTTAAAGGGTTAGGGCTTATTTGTTAGTCTCTCTCTCGCATCTCTCTCTCTCTCTCTCCTCTCTCTCTCTCTCTCTCTCTCTCTCTCTCTCTCTCTCTCTCTCTCTCTCTCTCTCTCTCTCTCTCTCTCTCTCTCTCTCTCTCTCTCTCTCTCTCTATCTAGATATATATTATATATATATATATATATATATATACCGTAGGTATATTTTTGTCCATCGGCTAGACCTTCATCAAGCTTTAGAAGAAAAAAAAAACGAGTCCTAAAATTGCCCATATTCGTCTAAATATAGCTAGAAGAACATTTAAAAGACTTCGTCGGTACAGAAGGGGTTAAGGGGAGGCAGACCGTTTGTTTGGTCTATTTATTAATGTATTCATATGTGTTTTTGTTTAGTTTCCTCCCTAGACCTCCATCAAGCTTAGAAAAAAAAACCCTAGACCCACCTTCAAGATAAATGTGTAAATTTTTTGTAAGAAAAATGTCCCGGCCGAAGACCTATTTCTCTTAAAATTGCAGGCTCGCTATCGCTCGCCAGGTAATATTCGACACCTAAATGGCACGAATGGTCTTAAAATTGACAACGAAATGGGGCGAAAGGTGTTAAAATCGCCAAACTAATGGGCCGAACGTCTTATAATCTCAACACTAGTGGGGCTAAACATTAGGGAGAAGGGGGTCCAGAAAAACGGTCTTCCTCCCCTTCAGTTGTTTGAGGGTTCAGATAATACCATATAACTTAACTCCTTCACACACATATGACGCAGAGGTTGCCAGATTAGCAATAAGAAGCAGAGTTCTCTCACTCTTATAATTACCTCTCCAAAATTAGTTTTCTGCCCACAGCTAACTCAAAGACAACTGCAGAGGTTGAAGTAACTAAACTAAAGGTTTCTAAATACCCCTGATGGTAACAAAGGCTTTAAAGAATCCCCAATAGGCTCAACACAGCTAACTCAAAGACAACTGCCAGGTTGAAGTAACTAAACTAAAGGTTTCTAAATACCCCTTATGGTACACAAAGGCTTTAAAGTATCCCCAATAGGCTCAACACAGCTCCTCAAAGACAACTGCAGAGGTTGAAGTAACTAAACTAAAGGTTTCTAAATACCCCTGATGGTAACAAAGGCTTTAAAGTATCCCCAATAGGCTCAACACAGCTAACTCAAAGACAACTGCAGAGGTTGAATTAACTAAACTAAAGGTTTCTAAATACCCCTGATGGTAACAAAGGCTTTAAAGTATCCCTAATAGGCTCAACACAGCTAACTCAAAGACAACTGCAGAGGTTGAAGTAACTAAACTAAAGGTTTTTCTAAATACCCCTGATGGTAACAAAGGCTTTAAAGTATCCCTAATAGGCTCAACACAGCTAATTCAAAGACAACTGCAGAGGTTGAAGTAACTAAACTAAAGGTTTCTAAATACCCTCTGATGGTAACAAAGGCTTTAAAGTATCCCCAATAGGCTCAACACAGCTAACTCAAAGACAACTGCAGAGGTTGAAGTAACTAAACTAAAGGTTTCTAAATACCCCTGATGGTAACAAAGGCTTTAAAGTATCCCCAATAGGCTCAACACAGCTAACTCAAAGACAACTGCAGAGGTTGAAGTAACTAAACTAAAGGTTTCTAAATACCCCTGATGGTAACAAAGGCTTTAAAGTAGGATAGGCTCAACACAGCTAACTCAAAGACAACTGCAGAGGTTGAAGTAACTAAACTAAAGGTCTTTCTAAATACCCCTGAGGTAACAAAGGCTTTAAAGTATCCCCAATAGGCTCAACACAGCTAACTCAAAGACAACTGCAGAGGTTGAAGTAACTAAACTAAAGGTTTCAAATACCCCTGATTGGGTAACAAAGGCTTTAAAGTATCCCCAATAGGCTCAACACAGCTAACTCAAAGACAACTGCAGAGGTTGAAGTAACTAAACTAAAGGTTTCTAAATACCCCTGATGGTAACAAAGGCTTTAAAGTATCCCCAATAGGCTCAAAATCGCGTATGTCGGAGAGACCTGCAGAGGAAGAACCCTAAAGGAGGGTGGAGGGTTCCAATACCCCCTTCTCCATCATGTTTAGCCTCATAGATTTTAGGACGGTATCGGCATTAGGAGAAGGGTGGAGGGCGGATATATCCATACAGCTGTCAAGAGATAGCACAGTATATATTGGATGTGACTATTGAAGCCTACTGTACGTGAACTATGAAGCCTACTGTACGTAACTATTGCCTACTGTACGTGAACTATTGAAGCTACTGTACGTGAACTATTGAAGCCTACTGTACGTGAACTATGAAGCCTACTGTACGTGAACTATTGAAGCCTACTGTACGTGAACTATTGAAGCCTACTGTACGTGAACTATTGAAGCCTACTGTACGTGAACTAGTGAAGCCTACTGTACGTGAACTATTGAAGCCTACTGTACGTGAACTATTGAAGCCTACTGTACGTGAACTATTGAAGCCGACTGTACGTGAACTATTGAAGCCTACTGTACGTGAACTATTGAAGCCTACTGTACGTGATTGAAGCCTACTGTAGCGTGAACTATTGAAGCCTACTGTACGTGAACTATTGAAGCCTACTGTACGTGAACTATTGAAGCCTACTGTACGTGAACTATTGAAGCCTACTGTACGTGAACTATGAAAGCCTACTGTACGTGAACTATTGAAGCCTACTGTACGTGAACTATTGAAGCCTACTGTACGTGAACGGGGCGCCAAGGAGGGGAAGTACTGCACACACACACACACACACACACACACACGACACACACACACACACACACACACACGGGAATTACTGTAGGGGTTGGTGTTACTTGTGTTTTACGGTGGTGACGGTAGTCTTGGTACACACACACACACACACACACACACACACACACACACACACACACACACGGGAATTACTGTAGGGGTTGGTGTTACTGTGTGTGTGTGTTACGGTACATGGTGGTGGTGACGATATTATTGGCACACACACACACACACCACACACACACACACACACACGTGGAATCAGTTGGATGATCAAGTGGTGGGTGCGGGGAATATCCAAATTTTTAAAGCCAAATTAGATAACAGAATCTTTGGAGGCGGGACAATACGAGCCTAAAAACTCAAATCCTGTATACTACAATTAGGTGAGTACAATTAGGTGAGTACAATTAGGTGAGTACAATTAGTGAGTACAATTAGGTGAGTACAATTAGGTGAGTACAATTAGGTGAGTACAATTAGGTGAGTACAATTAGGTGAGTACAATTAGGTGAGTACAATTAGGCGAGTACAATTAGGTGAGTACAATTAGGTGAGTACAATTAGTGAGTACAATTAGGCGAGTACAATTAGGTGAGTACACCTTGAGTATTATTCACATGTGTGGGGAGGATCCTCTCACACAGCACCGTTAGACAAAGTAGAAAAGAAAGCCTTCCGTCTCATCAACTCACGTTTACTCACCAACTCTGCAATCTCTCTCTCTTCGCCACAATGTTGCATCTCTCTCGCTATTCTACCGCTACTACAATAATCAGTGTTCCTCAGAGCTCTCCCGGTGTATACCACCTCCTCTACTTAGGGCACGTGGTACCGGTACCCGTCTTGCAACACAATTCCACCCCTACTCTGTGCAACTCTCCAACTCAAGCGTGAAACGATATTCCCAATCCTTCTATTCAACAGCGGAGCTCTGAAACTCTTCCAGAATCACTTTCCCTCTTCCTATGACTTAAATTGCTTCAAACTCCGTGTGTCCAGGAATTTTGGCTCGAACGTCCCTTGATTTTGGCCCTGTAACTCTTTCAACTCTGTGGGAGGCACTCGCTACAGGCAGTTCTGCCATTTTCTCCCTCACTCACTTAGGACAAAAAACAAAACACACACACACACACACGGGAATTACCGTACTGCACGGTTTGGTGTTACGGTGTGTTAAGGTGTGTTACGGTTTGGTGTTACGGTGTGTTACGATGTGTTACGGTTTGGTGTTACGGTGTGTTACGGTTTGGTGTTACGGTGTGTTACGGTTTGGTGTTACGGTGTGTTACGGTTTGGTGTTACGGTTTGGTGTTACGATGTGTTACGATGTGTTACGGTTTGGTGTTACGGTGTGTTACGATGTGTTAAGGTTTGGTGTTACGATGTGTTACGGTTTGGTGTTACGGTGTGTTACGGTGTTACGATTTGGTGTTACGGTATGTTACGATGTGTTACGATTTGGTGTCACGGTGTGTTACGGTTTGGTGTTACGGTGTGTTCCGATCTGCTTTCGTTTTTTTGACACCCCGGTCCAGAAAAAAAACTCCCAAGTTAAAAATCCCTTTAAAACTTCTGTTTGTAGGTCTAGCCTATAGCGAATCATAATATGCAGTACCGGTACCATACTGATTTACGATATGCCTGCGTACGGTCGCGCTAATAAGTCATGTCCCAGCTGTCATTACGTTTGGCTTGCTCTGTGCTGTAGTAATGTCTGTCAGATGTTGAATAGGGTGGGTAGGTGTAGGAACATGTTTGTATAGGCTATTTCACTCGATATGAAGAAATGAAGCTTAGATATTAACGATACTACCGGTAATTATTGATCAAACATACTTGGTGTCGAGACATCACTTATTAGCGCGACTGTACATATATACAAGTATATCTAAGTACATAGATAGCAATGTATATAGGCAGATAGATTGATTACTAAACTACCGGTATACCCTATTTTTTCCCAGCTGATCGTAAATTGAATCCCTTAGTAGCTGATTTCTCGTTACTTAATGGCAATATATGACACTACTATGGCTGTGTGTCGTATTAATGCCAAGTTTTCATAATTAGCATCATATTTCACTACAAAATCTACCTTATAGCTGAGTAACAAAGATAGTAACATGGCAATTTACCCTCAGCTGGACAAAAATAGACTAGGCCTATATTAAGCAGACACAGACACATTTGATATGCTTCAACATGGATTATTTGACTACGGTACCCTAACATATGCTTCAACATGGACTATTTGACTACGGTACCCTAACATATGCTTCAACATGGATTATTTGACTACGGTACCCTAACATATGAAATAATAACTAGATATCGTCTGTTGTTTAAGGGGAGATTTCCACTTGAGGGATTTTTGTCTTGACTCTTTTCTCCCTCATGTTTAGCCCCGTTGTTTTTCTAGTTTTAAGACGTTCGCCCCATTATTTTGACGATTTTAAGAACTTTCGACCCATTTCTGTCAATTTTAAGACCTTTCGTGCCATTTAGGGATCGATGTTATCCTGGCGAGCGATAGCGAGCCGGTAATTTAAGAGGAACCGGCTTTCAGCCCGGAAATTTTTCTACCGAAAAATGTACAAATTTATCTTGAAAGGGGCTCAAGGGGGTGTAATCTTAAGCTTGATGGATATCTAGAGACCAAACTAAAAACCTCTCCTTAAACCATTGCAACTGCCCTCCCTGTATCACCAGAGGGCTTCTATATCTATATCTATAGCAAACCCTAATGAACAGATACTATTTTAAGATAGTTACCCCACACATACACACTCTATAGCAAACCCTAATGAACAGATACTATTTTAAGATAGTTACCCAACACATACACACTCTATATCTAGGTCTATAGCAAACCCTAATGAACAGATACTATTTTAAGATAGTTACCCAACACATACACACTCTATATCTAGGTCTATAGCAAACCCTAATGAACAGATACTATTTTAAGATAGTTACCCAACACATACACACTCTATATCAAACCCTAATGAACAGATACTATTTTAAGATAGTTACCCAACACATACACACTCTATATCAAACCCTAATGAACAGATACTATTTTAAGATAGTTACCCTACACATACACACTCTATAGCAAACCCTAATGAACAGATACTATTTTAACCCCTTGAAGCTCTGACGCGTTTTAGCTGTTTATTTTGGCTATCATTAGACGATTTTATGCAGCTTAAGAAGGATCTGTGGGTATTAAAAGGGTAAATGCTATCTCAATCAACCCTTTGACTTCCATATACCGTTACTAATCTGAATACAATTGTTTAATAGTAGCCAGAAAACATAACAGAAACGCGTATAGGAGCTTGAAAGGGTTAAGATAGTTAGCCTACATACATCCAATCATGCCTAAGCTTACTGATAGACATGAAGATCGACGGATAGATAGATCGATTAACCCTTTGAAGCTCGTGACGCATTTTGACACTTTGTCTTGGCTATCATTAGACGATTTGTTCACAGCTTAGGAAGAATCTGTGGGAAGTAATAGGGTACAGACTATCTTATTAACCCCCTGACTTCCATATTATCCATCCTAATCTTCATTAAATTGTCTAATTATAGCCATACAACACAACATGAAATAAGTATCGGAGCTTGAAGGGGTTAATCATGTAGTAGGCAGAGTCATAGGGACATTAGGCATACCGGCATACGTAACAAGGGATTTTTTTTTTTTTTTTTCCAACTTACTTCCTCTCGGGCATAGGCCTTAACATTCACCGCTTTACAATGAACAGTGAAGCCCGTGAGGTCTTGTTCCAGTCTTATTAAATTATTCCAGATTATTAAAGAACACATATGGAATAATAGTATACCGGTACTCTATAGTTTAAACCATTACAACACCCCTCCCTCCCTCCCTCCCTCCCTCCCTACATATCTATATATCACCAGGGGGGCTGCAATAGTTAGAGCACTTCTATATCTAGGTCTATTGCACACCCTAACGTTGCAGTGGCCTTGCAGTGGGGGGAGGGGGGAAGGGGAGGGGAGGGGAAGAGAAATAGGGAGGAAAAGGAGATGGGAAGGCGGAGGAAGGGAAGAGAGAGAGGGGGAAGGGGAGGGGTGGCTGAGAGATGGGAAGGAGGGGGAGTAGGAGACGGAGAGAGGGGGAAGGGGAGGAGGAGGGGGTGAATGGGAGACGAAGGAGGGGAGGTGAAGAGGAGAAGGAGGGGAATGAGTGATGGGAAGGTGAGGGAGAGGGGAGGTAACTTATCATTATACCATGTACCGTCTGCTACACGTGTGGCTGGTAATGATGGTACACGTGTTGATAGACAGGTACACAGACGGACAGATGTACAGACAGACAGACAAGTAGGAAGACAAACTCCCCCTTCTTCTTATCCTCCTTATCTCCCTTCCTCCCTTTCCTACCTCTCCCTTCCTTCCCCTTCCCTCCTTCCTTCATCCTTCCTCCCTTTCCTACCTCTCCCTTCCTTCCCCTTCCCTCCTTCCTTCATCCCTTTACTACCTCTCCCTTCCTTCCCCTTCCCTCCTTCCTTCATCCCTTTCCTACCTCTCCCTTCTTCCCTCCTCCTTCCTCATCCTTCTTTCTACCTCTCCCTTCATCCCTTCCTCCTTCCTCCCTCTCCCTTCTCCGTCCCCCTCCTCTTCCCTTCCCCTTCCTCCTCTCTCCCTTTTCCCTCCTCTTCCTTCCCTTTCCCTCCTTCCTCCCCTTCTTCTTCCTCTCCTCTTCCCCTCCTTCCCCTTTCCCTCCTTCCTTCATCCCTTTACTACCTCCCTCCTTCCCCCTTCCCTCCTTCATCTACTACTCTCCCTGTTCCCTTCCCTCCTTCCTTCATCCCTTTATACCTCTCTCCCCTTCCCCTTCCTTCCTCCTTTACTCCCTCTCCTTCCTTCCCTTCCCTCTCCCTTCTTTCCCTCTCCTTCCTCTCCCATCCTTCCTCCTTCCTCTTCCTACCTCTCCCTTCCTTCCCCTTCATCCTTCCTCCCTTTACTACCTCTCCCTTCCTTCCCCTTCCTTCCTTCCTTCATCCCTTTACTACCTCTCCCTTCCTTCCCCTTCCCTCCTTCCTTCCTCCCTTTACACTCTCCCTTCCTTCCCCTACCTCTCCTTCATCTTACTACCTCTCCCTTCCTTTCCCCTCCCTCTTCCTTCCCTCACACCCTCCTCCTTCCCTCCTCCTTTCCCTTTACTACCTCTCCCTTGCTTCCATTCCCTTTCCTTCCTCCATCTTTCCCTCTCCCTTTCCTCTCTCCATCCTTCATCCTTCCTCCCTTTACTACCTCTCCCTTCCTTCCCCTTCCCTCCTTCCTTCATCCCTTTACTACCTCTCCCTTCCTTCCCCTTCCCTCCTTCCTTCATCCCTTTACTACCTCTCCCTTCCTTCCCCTTCCTTCATCCCTTACTCCTCTCCTGCCTCCCTTCCCTCCTTCCTTCCTCCCTTCCTCCTCTCTTCTTCCCCCTTCCCTCCTTCCTTCATCCTTTACTACCTCTCCTTCCTTCCCCTTCCCTCTTCCTCCATCTTCCCTCCCTCCTCTCCCTCTTCCTCCCTCCTCCTCCTCCCTCTCCCTTCCTTCCCTTCCTCTCCTTCCTCCCTTTACTCCCTCTCCTTCCTCCCTTCCCCCCTTCCTTCCCTTTACTCTCTCCTTCCTTCCCTTCTCCTTCCTTCTCCCTACTACCTCTCTTCCTTCCCCTTCCTCTTCCGTCTCCCTTTACTACCTCTCCCTTGCTTCCGCTTCCCTCCTCCTTCCCCGTCTCCTTCTCCCTTCCTTCCCCTTCCCCTCCTCATCCCTTTCTCCCTTCTTCTTCCCCTTCCCCTCCTTCCTTCATCCCTTTACTACCTCTCCCTTCCTTCCCCTTCTCTTCCTTCATCCCTTTATACTCTCCCTTCCTTCCTTCCCTCCTCCTTATCCTCCTCCCTCTCCCTTCCTTCCCTCCTTCCTCCCTTTCCTCCTCTCCTTCCCCTTCCCCTCCCTCCTTCCTTCCTCCCTTTCTCCCCTTCTTCCCCTCTCCTTCTCTCCCGGTACTACCTCCTCTTCCTTCCCCTTCCTCCTTCTTCCCTACTACCCTCTCCTCCTTCCCCTTTCCCTCCTTCCTCAGCACTTTACTCCTCTCCTTCCTCCCCTTCCCTCCTTCCTTCCCTTCCTCTCTTTCTCCCCCCCCCCCTTCCTCTCCTTCCCTTCTACTTTCCTCTCTTCCCTCCTCCCCTTCCCTCCTTCCTCCCCCTCCTTTCCCTCCTTCCCCTTCCCTCCTTCCTTCATCCCTTTACTACCTCTCCCTTCCTCCCCCTTCCCTCCTTCCTTCTTTCCCTTCCCTCTCCCTCTTCCCCTCCCATCCTTCCTTCAGCCCTTTACTACTTCTCTTCCTTCCCCTTCCCTCCTTCTTCTCCTTACTACCTCTCCTCCTTCCCCTTCCTCCTTTTCATCCTCTCCTTCCCTTCCTTCCCCTTCCCTCCTTCCTCCATCTTTCCCTCTCCCTTTCCTCTCTCCATCCTTCATCCTTCCTCCCTTTCCTACCTCTCCCTTCCTTCCCTTTCATCCTCTCCCCCTTCATCTCCCGTTCCTCTCTCCTCTCTCTCCATCCTTCCTCCCTCCTTCCATCTTCCCTCTCTCCTCCCTTCCTTCTTCCGTCCCTTTCATCCCTCCTCCATCTTTCATCTCCCTTTCCTCTCTCCTCTCTCCATCTTCCTCCCTTTCCTACCTCTTCTTTCCCCTCTCCTTCCTTTCTACTTCCCTTCCTTCCCTTCATCCCTCCTCCATCTTTCCATCTCCCTTTCCTCTCTCCCTCTCTCCTCCTTCCTTCCTTTCCTACCTCTCCATCTTTCCCTCTCTCCTCCCTTTCCTACCTCTCCCTTCCTTCCCTTTCATCCCTCCTCCATCTTTCCATCTCCCTTTCCTCTCTCCTCTCTCTCCATCCTTCCTCTCTTTCCTACCTCTCTTTTCCCTCTCTCTCCCTTTTCCTACCTCTCCCTTCCTTCCCTTTCATCCCTCCTCCATCTTTCCATCTCCCTTTCCTCTCTCCTCTCTCTCCATCCTTCCTCCCTTTCCTACCTCTCCATCTTTCCCTCTCTCCTCCCTTTCCTACCTCTCCCTTCCTTCCCTTTCATCCCTCCTCCATCTTTCCATCTCCCTTTCCTCTCTCCTCTCTTTCACCCTTCCTCTCTCCTGCGTTCAATCCTGGTGCCCTTATTACCCAAAAGATATAAACAAGCTAGAACGAGTTCAACGTAGAGTTACCAAAATGATACCTAGCCTAAAGAACAAACCATACGAGGAGCGTCTTAGAGAATTAAATCTATTTCCTTTAACCCAGCGCAGATTAAGAGGTAACTTAATTCAAGTGTTCAAAATCATCAAAGGCATCGACAATATGAACTGTAGCAAGTACTTCACTATCGACCAATCTAATTACACGCGGGGAAACGGTTGCAAAATTATTGGTAAATCTTTTAACACACGAATCTAAGAATTTCTTCTTCAATCGAGTTGTCAACTTGTGGAATGGGCTTCCCCGAGACGTTATAGACTACAGCACCGTTGATTCATTTAAACTCCGCTTAGAGAAATATCTCGCATCAAACCCGCGACTGACTGCGTTTGTAAATGAATAACTTTATTTTATCCCCCCTCAGTTACTAAAAATCTGTCCCCTACTAACTTCCTAATCCTGCCACGGACATTAGTTCCAGGGCAGTAGTTCCCTTTCCAGTGTTCCCTTACCCACTATAAACCAATTTTTGGACACTTCATCCTCAGTGTTTTGGAGGACAAGCAGCCTAGAAGGGTCACTAGACCTCTTGTTGCTTGATTTCCTTTGTACTCCTTTGTACCTGAACTTACCGAATCGGATTGTGCCAAAATATATTGAATTTGTAGTTATACCCTCTCACATTAACGATCTCTATATATCTTGTAGAATATTATCTGAGAGAGAGAGAGAGAGAGAGAGAGAGAGAGAGAGAGAGAGAATCACAGGAGAGAATCGGCCCCCTTGAAACTAAATACCGGTACATAAATGGAGTGGCGATCTCGAGGTAGCCTATTGTTTACAGTGTGTGTGTGTGTGTGTGTGTGTGTGTGTGTGTGTGTGTGTGTACTAACTATATGTGTGTGTCTGTGTGTGTGTGTGTGTGTGTGTGACTGTGTGTGTACTAACTATATGTGTGTGTGTGTGTGTGTGTGTGTGTGAATGTGACTGTGAATGTGTATGTGATTAAGTATTTGTATGTCTGTGTGTGTTTGTGAGTGTGTTTGACCATATGTATGTGTTTGAGTGTGTGTTTGTATAAGTGATATTATGTGCATGACTGGCTGTATGCGTGACTGTGTGTGTGTGTGTGTGTGTGTGTGTGTGTGTATGTGTGTGTATAAGTGATATATGTGCATGACTGGCTGTGTGCGTGACTGTGTGTGTGCGTGTGGCCTCCTTCAGGTAACTTGAGTGTCTAAATGTACGACACACCACCGCTAGTCTGGTGTGTGTGTGTGTGTGTGTGTGTGTGTGTGTGTGTGTGGGTGTGGGTGTGGGTGTGTGTGTGTGTGTGTGTGTGTGTGTGTGTGTGTGTGTCAGCTTATGAGGTCAACATATACAATATACCGGTCACCTAAGTTCATCTACCATCAGTCTAGTTTCCGATACCAGTGCAAAATAGTCCAGAAATGTTGCCAGGAAAAATGTTGATCATGGAATGTTGACTATAAAAGCTCTCGTGTGATACCGGCTTAACCCTATTAGGTGCAGGGCGGGCCAATTTGGAGCCTCCAAGTTTTACTCCATTAGCTTGGAGATTTTAAGACGTTTCATCGCATTAGTTTGGCGATTATATGATGGTTCAACCCAATAAGGTGTCGATTTTTCCTGGGCGAGCGATAGCGAGCCCGCAAGTTGGGAGAAATCGGCCTTTGGCCGGGACATTTTTCTACCGAAAAATGTACACATTTAGCTTGAAGGGGGTCTGGGGGACGTTTTTTTTAGTTTGAAGGGGGTTTGGAGAGGCGTTTTTCCAAGTCTAGCGGGTAAACTAAAAACACATTGTTCGAAAATGGCTAAAAAAATGAAAACCCTCCATAAAACCCTCCATAAAACCCTCCATAAAACCCTCCATAAAACAATTAAACCCTGGATAATAATACAACCAAATACCATAATAACCCCAGAGACGTTGCACCAGATAGTGTTAACTTTACATGTTTACGGTATGGTGGTGATGACACGAGTCTTCAGCGCTCTTTCATGCCGGTATCACACGAGCGCTTTTTCACTCAACATTTATCCTCTGGCAGCTCATGAGGTCAACATTCAATATTGTTCTGTCACCTAAATTCATCGTATCACCAGTCTAGTTTCCGATACCAGTGCAAAATACTCCACAAATGTTGCCAGAAAAATGTTGATCATCGAATGTTGACTATAAAATCTCTCTTGTGGTACCGGCTGCAGTGACCCCAATATTAGCCACTTACACCAAATTATACCTGTTTAAGATGACTCAATGTGCAATATACAACACATGCGACTGTATTTAAGGGGGGGAGGGGGTATTTTTTTTCTTCTTCTCTCCTCTTCTCTCTTTCTCTGGCTTGTACCTATTCGGTCCCATTCAGCCTACTGTTTTAAGACGTTTACCCCCATTCAGGTGTCAATATTTTCCCACAAGCCAGCATAGGCTATGTATATTTTTGTTTTGACAGTACCGGTAAGCTGTAAGGCAGCTTTTGTAACTTGACCCTCGGGAGATGACTCAAAGTCTTACACGATCTTGATGGAATCGTACTCAATCTCTGTGCTGTGGACAATCTCACCTTGTCGGCGGCACTCTGAAGAATGCAATACAAGATAGTGTGCCCTTAAATGTGTTGGTCAAAGGATCCCCCAGATATTGTGCTGTGCTTACTGTTGGGACTACTTCAGGGTGTCAAACGACGCTGTTAAAAAAAAAAAAGTAGGCTAGGCTAAATTGACACAATTTTGGTCTCCATATTTTCCATCTTGATTGTTTTTTTATTGCAGGAAATACTGTTTTAGACACCTAAATTCTCAAAAAACAAAATCTGGGGGGCATGCCCCCGGATCCCCCTAGAGCTCGCGCCTTCGCCGCGCTATAATGATAACAAAATAATAAACCATAATGATAACACAATTCATATTTTGTGGATTGACACCCTGGACTACTTCAAGTTCAGTACAGAGGTCAATATATTCTTCATAAAAGGATGTAAGACGTGAGGGTCTTTGGTGATCAATGATGTTGGTTTTGACATATGAATTAATACAGTCAAGGGGGATCTTAGCCATAACAGGTTCCTCAGAAATACAGTCAAGGGGGATCTTAGCCATAACAGGTTCCTCAGAAATACAGTCAAGGGGGATCTTAGCCATAACAGGTTCCTCAGAAATACGTCAAGGGGGATCTTAGCCATAACAGATCTCATACAGTCAAGGGGGATCTTAGCCATAACAGGTTCCTCAGAAATACAGTCAAGGGGGATCTTAGCCATAACAGGTTCCTCAGAAATACAGTCGAGGGGGATCTTAGCCATAACAGGTTCCTCAGAAATACAGTCAAGGGGGATCTTAGCCAAACAGGTTCCTCAGAAATACAGTCAAGGGGGATCTTAGCCATAACAGGTTCCTCAGAAATACAGTCTAGGGGGATCTTAGCCATAAAGGTTCCTCAGAAATACAGTCAAGGGGGATCTTAGCCATAACAGGTTCCTCAGAAATACAGTCAAGGGGGATCTTAGCCATAACAGGTTCCTCAGAAATACAGTCAAGGGGGATCTTAGCCATAACAGGTTCCTCAGAAATACAGTCAAGGGGGATCTTAGCCATAACAGGTTCCTCAGAAATACAGTCAAGGGGGATCTTAGCCATAACGGGTTCAGAAATACAGTCAAGGGGGATCTTAGCCATAACAGGTTCCTCAGAAATACAGTCAAGGGGGATCTTAGCCATAACAGGTTCCTCAGAAATTAGTGATAGATCAAATCCTCGTGCCCTATCTGTCTTGCGTATATGTAAGGATCGGCAACTGTGGTGAAACTGAGCTTCTTTAGCGATTAGGTCAACCACTAATTTTGACTAGTATGTGTGCATTTGAGGTTACGGTACTGTATGTACTATCTCTCTAATCATGTCTGCTGCAGGCTTAGTTAGTAGTTTTCCTGTGAGCTCTTTGGTTCCATCTGGGCGTGTTTTTACCTTCTTGTCACAAAACAAACATGTATCAGGGAAAATACCCACAGTAGACATTGTGGGTACTACTAGATTCATTGCCAGTAGGCCGAACAGCTGCGGATGATGATGATACAGAGCGCAAAACCTTCATTTCTTGTTCTAATTTGTCATGAATAGGCCTAAACACAGGTTGAATTGCAGTAAAGTTCTTGTAACATTTGCTGTGGTAACCACCATCCTCTCCTGGGTCACTTGGTAATGTATCAATAACTGCTTTGTACTTTGATGTTTGGAAGTTCTTTCTAGATTTCATAGCTTCGTCAGCATGTGTCACTACAGCCCATTTGTCAGGCTGCCAGGGTAGAATCTTGTCTTTAATGGGCAGAACATTTATAATACATACATCTGGAGGGCAATGGCTGCTGGGCACATGCTTAAAAGGAAGGACAAAAGCGACATTGTAGACTTGTCATGATTAAAACAAATTGGTAATTGATGTCAATTCTAATATAAAAATATAATCAATTCGGAAATCAAAATAAAAGAATACGAGCCGAGTGATGTAGCATACCGATATCATCATCTGGGCTTGCCATTTTTGAAGTGGTGCCGATCATCAGAAAAAAGTGGCCTTGATTAAAAATCATCACACCGTACCTACGAAGAAAGCAAAAAATGCCAGTGAATATGTTTATTTAAGTAAGTACCGGTAATGAACTTTGGACACAACGGTTTTCTCAACTTTTTTCTCCAAAGTGTAATTGAGACCCCTTCCGATCCTTCTTAAATTAAAACCCCACACAATATGGTTTCTTAAGTTGCATATTTCTAATTAGTGATACAGAAGGGATGAACAATGTGAAGTTCAGCATTGTTTTTCCAAAGTGTAAACATGACCTATTTATAATCTTCCTGGCCCTTCTTAAGCAAAAATGCCAGGGAATATCTTTTCTTAAGTTATGTATTTAAGATAAGTTATGTAAGGGCATCCACCAGTATAAGTTTCAATTTTGTTCTCCAAAGTGTAATTGAAACCCTCGTGAACCCTCCACACGAACCCTTCTTAAATGGAAACCCCAGAATTTGTGTTTTTTTAAGTTGCATATTTCAATCTGGTAGTATAATGGTATTAATTCATGTTAATTTCAGCCTTGTTCTCCAAAGTGTAAATGAAGGTTTCATTTTTGGGGGTTTAGGGGTCTGCCCCCTCTAAACCCCAGGAATGCTACACTTAAGACATGGATTTTTGTTCATCCACCTATTAGTAGCAACAGATTAAAACCATCAAACCTTTCGTTCCCAAAAGTGTAAATGAACTCCAGTGGGCTCCCCTACTAGGCTATCTAGGGAGGAAACTAGAAAAATAATGAATACATACAAAAATATCCCAAAAAGTGAACCATCCACCCTTAATAATAATAATAATAATAATAATAATAATAATAATAATAATAGTAGTAGTATTAATAATAATAATAATAATAATAATAATAGTAATAATAATACTAATACTAATAATAATAATAATAATAATAATAATAATAAGTTCACATCATAGTACGGATGGTTACAGTATCAAGCACATGAAACCAGTTAGTGTTCAGTAAAAAAAAAAAAAAAAAAATGTGTTCAGTGATCTTTGAAGTGACCCCAATGTGAGCGGTCTAGCGCAATTTATAACTTTCCATCATGACCGAGCCGGCAATACACAACACTAGCACTATAATTATCTATTTTGTATTAAGGGGAGGCTGGCCGTTTGTTTGGTCTATTAATTCATTTATTTGTTTAGTTTCCTCCCTAGACCTCCATCAAGCTTAGAAAAACACCCCCTAGACCCCCCTTCAAGATATATTTGTACATTTTTCGGTAGAAAAATTTCCCGGCCAAAGGCCGGTTCCTCTTAAAATTGCAGGCTCGCTAGCGCTCTCCAGGAAAAAATCGACACCTAAATGGCACGAAAGGTCTTAAAATTGACAACGAAATGGAGCGAAAGGTGTTAAAATCGCCAAACTAATGGGCCGAACGTCTTATAATCTCAAAAACTAGTGGGGCTAAACATGAGGGAGAAGGGGGTCCAGAAAAACGGTCTGCCTCCCCTTAACCCGTTCAACACCAGGGACGTCCTTTTCATCACATTCTGGCAACTATTAGACGATTTTATTGAGCTTAGGAAGGACCTGTAGCAATAATAAAGCTTCAAACTGTCTCAACCAACCCTTTAAACTACCACAGATCCTTCCTAAGCTGCGTAATATCGTCTAAATATAGCTAATAGACGCCACTACACACCGCCTGGGATTAATTTCACTCCAACGTACCAAACACCTCCAATGAAATTATGAAAGCATGTGATCTACCGGGATTCGAACCTGGGGTTACCACAAACACAGATGTGTAAACACTCTAACCATTACACCATCAATGCAGTTTTTTTAAAAAGACCTTTCGCCCCATTCAGGTGTAAAGTTTCTCCTGGCGAATAATACCGAATCTGGAATTGCTCGGAAACTTTTTTTTTTTTTTTTAGTCAGTTTAAAAAATGGCTTCGAACAATTACCAGGCTTCGAACCATCTCACTTAAATTGTTTTACTACCACCGATCCTTCTTAACCCTTTCAAGCTCCAAAACGCATTTCTTTTTTGTTTTCTGGTAATTATTAGACGATTTTATTCAGATTAGGAAGGGTATATGGAAGTCAGAGGGTTGATTGAGATAGTATTTACCCTTTTAATACCCACAGATCCTTCCTAAGCTGCATAAAATTGTCTAATGATAGCCAAAATATACTGCTAAAACGCGTCAGAGCTTCAAGGGGTTAAACTGCATAAAATATTCTAAATATAGCCACCCAGCTGTTCTCACACACACACAACGCCATCGTTCTGGGGCCGAAAACAACTCGCCCTGCATCTGTCGGGTTAACCCTATTAGGTGCAGGGCGGGCCAATTTGGAGCCTCCCACTTTTACTCCATTAACTTGGAGATTTTAAGACGTTTCATCGCATTAGTTTGGCGATTATATGATGCTTCAACCCAATAAGGTGTTGATTTTTCCTGGGCGAGCGAAAGCGAGCCCGCAATTTGGGAGAAACTTGGCCGGGAAATTCTTCTACCGAAAAATATACACATTTAGCTTGAAGGGGGTCTGGGGGACGTTTTTTTAGTTTGAAGGGGGTTTGGAGAGGCGTTTTTTTTTAGTTTGAAGGGGGTTTGGAGAGGCGTTTTTCCAAGTCCAGCGGGTAAACTAAAAACACATTGTTCGAAAATGGCTAAAACAAATAAAAACTTCTAATAATTCAACAAAATACCATAATAACCCCAGAGACGTTGCACCAGATAGTGTTAAGTTAGTTTAGTTGATATTAGAAGTGATGGTAGTAATAGTGGGGATGATAGTATTAGTAGTGATGATGGTGACAGTAGTAGATATGATGGTGACAGTACTAGTTGTAGTGATGATGGTCATAGTAGTGATGATGGTGACAAGTACAAAGGAGTACAAAGGAAATCAAGCAACAACAGATCTAGTGACCCTTCTAGGTTGCTTGTCCTCCAAAACACTGAGGATCAAGTGTCCAAACAGTGGTTTAGAGTGGGTAAGGGAACATTGGAAAGCGAATTACTGCCCTGGAACTAATGTCCGTGGCAGGATTAGGAAGTTAGTAGGGGACAGATGGGTTAGTAACTGAGGGGGGGATAAAATAAAGTTATTCATTTACAAAACCCAGTCAGTCGCGGGTTTGATGCGAGATATTTGTCTAGGCGGAGTTTAAATGAATCAACGGTGATGCAGTCTATAACGTTTCGGGGAAGCCCATTCCACAAGTTGACAACTCGATTGAAGAAGAAATTCTTAGATTCGTGTGAGTTAAAAGATTTACCAATAATTTTGCAACCGTTTCCCCGCGTGTAATTAGCTTGGTCGATAGTGAAGTACTTACTACAGTTCATATTGTCGATGCCTTTGATGATTTTGAACACTTGAATTAAGTCACCTCTTAATCTGCGCTGGGTTAAAGGAAATAGATTTAATTCTCTAAGACGCTCTTCGTATGGTTTGTTCTTTAGGCTAGGTATCATTTTGGTAACTCTACGTTGAACTCGTTCTAGCTTGTTTATATCTTTTTGGTAATAAGGGCACCAGGATTGAACGCAGTATTCCAGAAGAGGGCGGACTAAGGAATTGTAAAGGGTTAGGATAACTTCTTTGGATTTATGCTCAAATGACCTGCCTATAAAGCCAATTATTTTGTTTGCCTTCTTAACAACTTCTGAACATTGTTGACTCGGTTTTAGGTTACTCGATATTGTTACTCCCAGATCGGTTTCTCTGTTTACATTCTTAAGCTGAGTGCCATTCATCGAATAGTTTGCTTTCTCATTTAGGTATCCGATATGTAGTACTTTACATTTATCCGCATTGAAACTCATTTGCCAAATTTGGGCCCAACATGACAATTTATCTAGATTGTGTTGCATATCGTCAACTTGTTCTTTTGAGAGAACGCTATTTGCAATTTTTGTATCGTCAGCAAATTTTGAGATTGTACAGGTGAGACCCTCATCTATGTCGTTGATGTAAATTAGAAAGATAATGGGTCCTAGTACCGATCCCTGGGGTACCCCGCTACTTACATTGGTCCATTTAGATGCCTTACCGTTTATGACTACTCTTTGCTTTCTGTCGCTGAGCCAATTTTCTATCCATTTCAACACACCGTCTTGTATTCCATGCGCTTTTAGTTTTAGCAGTAAACGTTTTGTGGGGAACTTTGTCAAAGGCCTTTTGAAAATCAAGGTATATAATATCTACAGCTTTACTCTCATCGTAGAGGTTGAGGATATCGTGGAAGAAGTCTAAGAGGTTTGTTAAACAGGAACGTTTTTTACGAAAGCCGTGTTGAGTATCTTTAAGTATGTTATTTTCCTCTAAGTGATTTACGAGTCTGTCTCGTATGACCGTTTCTAGCATTTTACATACAACTGAGGTTAAGCTAATTGGACGATAGTTACTGGGTAGGGATTTGCTGCCTTTTTTGAATATCGGTGTTACGTTGGCTAGCTTCCACTGATCGGGCATAGTTCCAGACTGCAAGGATTTATTGAATAGTAATGTCAGTGGTTTGGAGAGCTCATCCTTAGCTTCCTTTAGAACTCTAGGCGAGATTTTATCAGGTCCAGGCGTTTTATTTACCTTGAGTTTATCTAAACAATTCAATACTTCTCTCTCTGTAACGGTGATATTGCTTAGAACATCTGAATTATCAATCTGAATCGGCGATGGTGTAGGGATATCACTGAGGTCTTCTGTTGTAAAAACTGATGCAAAGAAGGTATTGAGGGCATTACTCATTTGTACTTCGTCTTTGGTGTATTCTCCATTTTCATCGACTAACGGTCCAACAGTTGAAGTAACTACTTTTTTCTTTCTGATATAACTATAGAATTCTTTCGGGTTTGTTTTACTTTGATTCGCAATATGTAACTCTAATGTCTTTTTACTTTGCTTAATTAACTTTTTGGCTTTGCGTCGTAGCTCTACAAATTTCATCCAAGTAATGATGATTTCAAGATGATAGTGATAATGATTATGGTGATGAGAATAGTGATGGTGGTAGTGACAATGGTGACAGTATTAGTGATGATGGTGAGAGTAGTAGTGATGATTGTAATAGTAGTAGTGATGATGATAGTAATGGTGATGATAGTAGTAGTGATGATGATAGTAATGGTGATGATGGTGGTAGTAGTGATGATGGTGAGAGTAGTAGTGATGATTGTAATAGTAGTAGTGATGATGATAGTAATGGTGATGATGATGGTAGTGACAATGGTGACAGTATTAGTGATGATGGTGAGAGTAGTAGTGATGATGATAGTAATGGTGATGATGATAGTAGTAGTGATGATGGTGACATTTGTAGTGATGATGATAGTAATGGTGATGATGATGGTAGTGACAATGGTGACAGTATTAGTGATGATGGTGAGAGTAGTAGTGATGATGATAGTAATGGTGATGATAGTAGTAGTGATGATGGTGACATTTGTAGTGATGATGATAGTAATGATGATGATAGTAGTAGTGATGATGGTGACATTTGTAGTGATGATGATAGTGGTAGTGATGATGGTGGTAATATTAGTGTTGATGGTAAGTTGGTATCCCATCGCAGAGTTGGGTATGCCGTTTTGATTTTGGGCAAAACGGCACATCTACTTTAGTAAGTCTTGTAACTATCTCACTTAACCCTTTTTACTACCACAAATCCTTCTTAATTTGCATAAAATTGTCTAAAAATGCCAAGAATACAATTTGAAAGACGTCGCCGGTACAGAGAGGGTTAAGGATGAACTAGGAGCTGTTTTTCTGGACCCCCTTCTCCCTCATGTTTAGCCCCACTAGTTTTGAGATTTTAAGATGTTGGTTCCAATAGTTTGGGGATTTCATGACCTTTCACCCCATTTCTTTGTCAATATTAGGACCCTTCGTGCCATTTAGGTGTCGATTTTTTTGCTGGCGAGCGATAGCGAGCCTGTAATTTTATGAGGAACTTCGGCCGGGACATTTTTCTACCGAAAAATGTACAAATTTATCTTGAAGGGGGGTCTAGGGGGTGTTTTTCTAAGCTTGATGGAGGTCTAGGGAGGAAACTAAACAAATATATGAATAAATGAATTAATAGACCAAACAAACGGCCAGCCTCCCCTTAAGGGGGGGTCACCGGATTTGTTTTTTCTTTCTCTCTTTCCCTGGCTTGTATCCATTCGGCCCCATTCAACCAACTGTTTTAAGACGTTTATCCCCATCCAGGTGGCGATTTCTTCTGGCGAGCGATAGTGAGCCAGCATTGTATGGAGGAATCCGGTTTCGCCGGAGACATTTTTCTATCGAAAAATGTACAAATTTAGCCTGCTGTCAAAACAAAAATATATATATATGTTGGCTCGCTACCGCTCGCCAGGAAAATATCGACACCTGGATGGGTGTAAACGTCTTAAAACAGTAGGCTGAATGGGGCCAAATGGATACAAGCCACAGAAAGAGAGAAAAGGACAGCAATAACAAAAAGCAGGTCACCCCCTTCATGAAGTTAACTTGGTTCAGTTCACACAGTTCCCGTACTGAAGGTTTATCTCCTTGGCCCTGTTATTTCCGTATTGATTTGATTTCATACGAGGTGGGATTTCATACGGGGTGGGATTTCATACGAGGTGGGATTTCATACGGGGTGGGATTTCATACGGGGTGGGATTTCATACGAGGTGGGATTTCATACGAGGTGGGATTTCATACGAGGTGGGATTTCATACGAGGTGGGATTTCATACGAGGTGGGATTTCATACGAGGTGGGATTTCATACGAGGTGGGATTTCATACGAGGTAGGATTTCATACGGGGTGGGATTTCATACGGGGTGGGATTTCATACGGGGTGGGATTTCATACGGGGTGGGATTTCATACGGGGTGGGATTTCATACGAGGTGGGATTTCATACGAGGTGGGATTTCATACGAGGTGGGATTTCATACGGGGTGGGATTTCATATGGGGTGGGATTTCATACGGGGTGGGATTTCATACGGGGTGGGATTTCATACGAGGTGGGATTTCATACGAGGTGGGATTTCATACGAGGTGGGATTTCATACGAGGTGGGATTTCATACGAGGTGGGATTTCATACGAGGTGGGATTTCATACGAGGTGGGATTTCATACGAGGTGGGATTTCATACGAGGTGGGATTTCATACGAGGTGGGATTTCATACGAGGTGGGATTTCATACGGGGTGGGATTTCATACGAGGTGGGATTTCATACGGGGTGGGATTTCATACGAGGTGGGATTTCATACGAGGTGGGATTTCATACGAGGTGGGATTTCATACGAGGTGGGATTTCATACGAGGTGGGATTTCATACGAGGTGGGATTTCAGTTATGCATTTGTTTGTCTTCCTTTTCATTTCTCAGATTAGATTTTTGAATTTGGATACAACGCTTCCAATGCTTCCAAAACCCAATTTCTCCATCTATCTACCCGTCAGGATCTCCCAGCGGACTATCCCTTATTCTTCAACAATACAAAAATCAATCCTTCATCTTCTCTCAATATTCTTGGTGTCTCTTTTTCTTCTGCTCTCATTTGGAAGGACCATATTACCAGTCTTGCTAAGGCAGCCTCCCAGAAGCTGGGTGTGCTCAACCGCCTTAGGGGGTTCTTTTCCCCTGCACAGCTTCTTGCTCTGTACAGGGGCATAGTGCGCCCTTGTATTGAGTATTGTTCACATGTGTGGGGAGGTTCCTCTCACACTGCTCTCCTAGACAAAGTTGAAAGGAAGGCCTTTCGTATCATTAACTCCCGTCCACTCACCAACTCTCTGCAATCTCTCTCTCTCCGCCGCAATGTTGCATCTCTCTCGCTATTCTATCGCTACTATAATAATCAGTGTTCCTCAGCTATCCCAGTGCATACCACCTCCTTTACGTAGGGCACGTGGTACCCGTCTTGCAACTCAATCCCACCCCTACTCTGTGCAACTCTCCAACCCAAGAGTGAAACGTTACTCTCAAACTTTCTTCTACTCAACAGCTGAGCTCTGGAACTCTCTCCCAGAATCAGTCTTTCCCTCTTCCTATGACTTAAATTGCTTCAAACTCCGTGTGTCCAGGCATTTTGGCTCGAACGTCCCTTGATTTTGGCCCTGTCACTCTTTCAACTATGGGGGAGGCAATCGCTATAGGCAGTTATGCCTTTTGCCTCCCTCAATCACATAGAAAAAAAAAAAAAAAAAAAAAAAAATACATTTGGTCTGGTTTTCCCCATATCGTAAGTGTCGTAAGTGTCGTAAGTGTCGTAAGTGTCATTACTACCCACTACCCACTACCTACATTCACAATTAGGCAGGTGTCATGCTGGATGGGAGACTGTTTGATGTCATTAGTTATGTGATCTAATTTGGTACATGGCATAACTGTCACTGATCTCCTTCCCGGCGCCCCTCCTCTCATGAAGGCGTCACTGATAATTTGGTACCTGGTATAACTGTCACTGATCTCCTTCCCGGCGCCCCTCCTCTCATGAAGGAGTCACTGATAATTTGGGATTTGGTTTCGTTCCTGCTTACCAGATCAGGTGAAGGTATTGAGGGCTAAGCCTTGACAACGGCACCTCGTATCTACAGTCTACTTTTCCTATTTTTCTGAAGTGTAGAGAGGGGAGGAGGGGTGTTGGATAGAGAGGAAGCTGTTGGAGTGGCTTTGTTATGTGTGTTTAGACTGCAGGCCTTGGTTTCGGCTAAGGAGGACACTAAAACAAAGGTATATGAATAAATGAATTAATAGACCAAACAAACGGCCATCCTCCCCTTGAACACTGTTAATGGTTGTGATGGGGGGGTCCTGTTGTTGCTAGTGACTGGCTGTGTGTTTATATATCTCTATTTTAAGACTTTTCGCACCATTTCCTTGTCAATATTTAGACCTTTCGTGTCATTTAGGTGTCGCTATATTCCTGGCGAGCGATAGCGAGCCTGTAATCGAAGAGGAACCGGCCTTTGGCCGGGACATTTTTCTACCGAAAAATGTACAAATTTATCTTGAAGGAGAGTTTTGGGGGGTGGTAAGGGGGCTTAAGCTTGATGGCGGAAGTCTAGGGAGGAAAATATATACAAAAATATATATATGAGGAAGTATATATATAGGCCTACCGGTATAAGGAGTTTATTGTCTATATGAAGCTCCCTCCCCTCCCCTCCCCTCTCCTCCCCTCCCCTCCCCCCTCCCCTCGCCTCCCCTCCCCTCCCCTCCTCTCCCCTCCCCTCCTGAGCCAAGGGCGAGGTAGTTTGGTATTAATTACTGTTAAGGGGAGGTTTTTAGTTTGGTCCCTAGATATCCATCAAGCTTGAGATGACACCCCCTTGAGCCCCTTTCAAGATAAATTTGTACATTTTTCGGTAGAAAAATGTCCCGGCTGAAAGCCGGTTCCTCTTAAATTACAGGCTCGCTATCGCTCGCCAGGATAAAATAGACACCTAAATTGCACGAAAGGTCTTAAAATTGGCAGAAATGGGTTGAAAGTTCTTAAAATCATCAAAATAATGGGGCGAACGTCTTAAAATTAGAAAAGCAATGGGGCTAAACATGAGGGAGAAAGGTGTCCAGAAAAAAGTCCCTCAAGTGGATATCTCCCCTTAATGGTTGGCCTGGCCATGAGGTAATTATGGGGGCGTTCCTTTTGTTGGGGCTGTCTGTTTATATCTGTCTATCTCTCTGTTTATATCTGTCTATCTCTCTGTTTATAAGTCTATCTGTGTCTAAGTCTATCTGTGTCTAAGTCTATCTAATTGTCTATTAAATTGTGTATCTACGGTAGGTCTGTATCAAATAGTTTCGTAAGAATGATTACAGCTGTTGTTGTTTGTTTTCCTTGTATATATATATATATATATATATATATATATATATATATATACCGGTATACTACATAACACACTAACACGCACTTATATATAAACACACACACGCAAACGTTTAAACACACGCAAACGTTTAAACACACGCAAACGTTTAAACACACAAACGTTTTAAACACACAAACGTTTAAAACACACACAAACGTTTTTTACACACACACACACACACACGTTTTAAACACACACACACATACGTGTTTTACACACACACTCACAACCGTTTTAAACACACACACACAAACGTTTTAAACACACACAAACGTTTTAAACACACACACAAACGTTTTAAACACACACAAACGTTGTAAACACACACAGACAAACGTTTTCCTTCAATCATCAAAACAACCTACTGATACCGAAACAAACCCATTAATGACCGTACTGGTAATTAATTGAAAGGCTATCATTACCATTAAGTGTTATTTAATGTATTGTTAAGGAATGGAAGGTTAAGGCGGGGTCACCGGCTGTTTTTATCTTTTGTCTCCTTTTCTCTGGCTTGTATCCATTCGGCCCCATTCAGCCCCATTCAGCCAACTGTTTTAAGACGTTTATCCCCATCCAGGTGTCGATTTCTTCCTGGCGAGCGATAGCGAGCCATCTTTCTATCAAAAAATTTACATATTTAGCTTGCTGTCAAAACAAAAATGTATAAATTCTGGCTCCCTATCGCTCGCCAGGAAACTATTGACACCTGGATGGGGGTAAACGTCTTAAAACAGTTACGTAAATGTCATCATAGTCGGGTTATCATTAGACGATTTTCCTTAGTTTATAAATAACTCCTTCAGGTCGTACAGGTCCTTCTTAAACTCCTTCAGGTCGTACAGGTCCTTCTTAAACTCCTACAGGTCGTACAGGTCCTTCTTAAACTCCTTCAGGTCGTACAGGTCCTTCTTAAACTCCTACAGGTCCTTCTTAAACTCCTACAGGTCGTACAGGTCCTTCTTAAACTCCTTCAGGTCGTACAGGTCCTTCTTAAAGTCCTTCAGGTCGTACAGGTCCTTCTTAAACTCCTACAGGTCCTTCTTAAACTCTTACAGGTCGTACAGGTCCTTCTTAAACTCCTACAGGTCGTACAGGTCGTTCTTAAACTCCTACAGGTCCTTCTTAAACTCTTACAGGTCGTACAGGTCCTTCTTAAACTCCTTCAGGTCGTACAGGTCCTTCTTAAACTCCTTCAGGTCGTACAGGTCCTTCTTAAACTCCTACAGGTCCTTCTTAAACTCCTACAGGTCGTACAGGTCCTTCTTAAACTCCTTCAGGTCGTACAGGTCCTTCTTAAAGTCCTTCAGGTCGTACAGGTCCTTCTTAAACTCCTACAGGTCCTTCTTAAACTCTTACAGGTCGTACAGGTCCTTCTTAAACTCCTACAGGTCGTACAGGTCCTTCTTAAACTCCTTCAGGTCGTACAGGTCCTTCTTAAAGTCCTTCAGGTCGTACAGGTCCTTCTTATACTCCTACAGGTCCTTCTTAAACTCTTACAGGTCGTACAGGTCCTTCTTAAACTCCTACAGGTCCTTCTTAAACTCTTACAGGTCGTACAGGTCGTTCTTAAACTCCTACAGGTCCTTCTTAAACTCTTACAGGTCGTACAGGTCCTTCTTAAACTCCTACAGGTCCTTCTTAAACTCTTACAGGTCGTACAGGTCGTTCTTAAACTCCTACAGGTCCTTCTTAAACTCTTACAGGTCGTACAGGTCTTTCTTAAAGTCCTTCAGGTCGTACAGGTCCTTCTTAAACTCCTACAGGTCCTTCTTAAACTCTTACAGGTCGTACAGGTCCTTCTTAAACTCCTACAGGTCCTTCTTAAACTCTTACAGGTCGTACAGGTCCTTCTTAAAGTCCTTCAGGTCGTACAGGTCCTTCTTAAACTCCTACAGGTCCTTCTTAAACTCTTACAGGTCGTACAGGTCCTTCTTAAACTCCTACAGGTCCTTCTTAAACTCTTACAGGTCGTACAGGTCGTTCTTAAACTCCTACAGGTCCTTCTTAAACTCTTACAGGTCGTACAGGTCCTTCTTAAACTCCTACAGGTCCTTCTTAAACTCTTACAGGTCGTACAGGTCGTTCTTAAACTCCTACAGGTCCTTCTTAAACTCTTACAGGTCGTACAGGTCCTTCTTAAACTCCTTCAGGTCGTACAGGTCCTTCTTAAACTCCTACAGGTCGTACAGGTCCTTATTAAACTCCTACAGGTCGTACAGGTCCTTCTTAAACTCCTACAGGTCGTACAGGTCCTTCTTAAACTCCTTCAGGTCGTACAGGTCCTTCTTAAAGTCCTTCAGGTCGTACAGGTCCTTCTTAAACTCCTTCAGGTCGTACAGGTCCTTCTTAAACTCCTTCAGGTCGTACAGGTCCTTCTTAAAGTCCTTCAGGTCGTACAGGTCCTTCTTAAACTCCTACAGGTCCTTCTTAAACTCTTACAGGTCGTACAGGTCCTTCTTAAACTCCTACAGGTCGTACAGGTCGTTCTTAAACTCCTACAGGTCCTTCTTAAACTCTTACAGGTCGTACAGGTCCTTCTTAAACTCCTACAGGTCGTACAGGTCGTTCTTAAACTCCATCAAATCATCTAGTCTTGGCCAGCATCAGAGGTCAAAAGGCGTCATGGCGCTCAAGGGGGTTAGTAACATCTAATTAAGGAAGGATCGATGGGAATTAGGTGGGTAAAGACTATCTCCATTCAGGCGAGGCTGGCCGTTTGTTTGGTCTATTAATTCATTTATTCATATATTTGTTTAGTTTCCTCCCTAGACCTCCATCAAGCTTAGAAAAACACCCCCTAGACCCCCCTTCAAGATAAATTTGTACATTTCTAGGTAGAAAAATGTCCCGGCCGAAGGCCGGTTGCGCGTAAAATTGCAGGCTCGCTATCGCTCGCCAGGAAATAATCGACACCTAAATGGCACGAAAGGTCTTAAAATTGACAACGAAATGGGGCGAAAGGTGTTAAAATCGCCAAACTAATGGGTCGAACGTCTCATAATTTCAAAACTAGTGGGGCTAAACATAATGGAGATGGGGGTCCAGAAAAACGGTCTGCCTCCCCTTAACTCTCTGACTTCCACATACGCCTCCTTATCTGAATACAACCGTTTAATAAAAGCCAGGAAACAGAACAGACGCGTAATCCGATCTTGGAAGTGAAAGTGATATGGGGAGGCAGACCGTTTTTCTGGACCCCCTTCTCCCTCATGTTTAGCCCCACTAGTTTTGAGGTTATAAGACGTTCGGCCCATTCGTAGGCTAGGTTAGGTTAGGTTACTGGCTAAAATGGTCACTGGTTAAAATGGTCACTGGTTGAAATGGTCACTGGTTGAAGTGGCCACTGGTTAAAGTGGCCACTGGTTAAAGTGGCCACTGGTTAAAGTGGCCACTGGTTAAAGTGGCCACTGGTTAAAGTGGCCACTGGTTAAAGTGGCCACTGGTTAAAGTGGCCACTGGTTAAAGTGGCCACTGGTTAAAGTGGTCACTGGTTAAAGTGGCCACTGGTTGAAGTGGCCACTGGTTGAAGTGGCCACTGGTTCAACTGACATGGTACCCAATCAATGGTATATATAATTCTCTCTCTCTCTCTCTCTCTCTCTCTCTCTCTCTCTCTCTCTCTCTCTCTCTCTCTCTCTCTCTCTCTCTCTCGCCCTCTCTCTCTCTCCTCTCTCTCATCTCTCTCTCCTCTCTCTCTCTCTCTCTCTCTCTCTCTCTCTCTCTCTCTCTCTCTCTCTCTCTCTCTAACTCATTTAATACTTAATGTAAAGTCCACCCATCCCAAGTTAAGCAACCCGTTGAGGATATTATCGTCTTAATCGCAAGAAGCATCAATTTACCTGCGCCATAATCCGCCGATATCATGCCGCGAAATTTATGACCCTATTTAGTGAATTACGTTGATGGTGTATTATGAGAGGCGGGCACTGGGGGAGGGAGGAGAGAGAGAGAGAGAGAGAGAGAGCGAGAGCGAGAGCGAGAGCGAGAGAGTGAGACAAACAAATTGAGAGGGATTGAGAGAGTGAGAGAGTGAGAGTGAGAGAGAGTGAGAGTGAGAGAGAGTGAGAGTGAGCGAATGAGTGTGTGTGTGAGAGAGATGCTACTGTCCATAACTATACATATCATCACCTATAGGTAACGCCAGCGAACTTGACAATAATCTGGATCCCTGACCTCTTCGTAACTCAAAAGGGACTAGAGCAAACGGGCTGTAATTATCCATACCTATTACCTGACGGACTCTTCCCAAAATGAGAGGAATTTCAGCCCGATTGCTTTCATTCATTTTGAGTTATAAGAAGTTAACCCCTTGAAGCTCTGACGCGTTTTAGAAGTTTATTTTGGCTATCATTAGACGATGTTATGCAGCTTAGGAAGGATCTGTGGGTATTAAAAGGGTAAAGACTATCTCAATCAACCCTTTGACTTCCATATACCGTTACTAATCTGAATAAAATCGTCTAATAATTACCAGAAAACAAAAAAGAAATGCGTTTTGGTGCTTGAAAGGGTTAAGGGGTCAAAATGATTATCAAGTTGGTTGGCCCTACCTAAAAGTGCTTGGTTTTTGGTCGATATAATCAATGCATTTTTTGAGTTTCCTCGCTAGATCTCCATTAAGGGGAGATTTCCACTTGAGGGATTTTTTTCTTGACCCCTTCCTCCCTCATGGCTAGCCCCATTGCTTTTGATATTATAAGATGTTCGCCCCATTAGTTTGGCGATTTTAAGAACTTTCGCCCCATTTCTGTCAATTTTAAGACTTTTCGTGCCATTTAGGTGTCGATTTTTATCTGGCGAGCGAAAGCTAGCCTGTAATTTAAGAGGAACCGGCCTTCGGCCGGGAAATTTTTCTACCGAAAAATGTACAAATGAAAGGGGGTCTAGGGGCTGTAATCTTAAGCTTGATGAAAGTCTAGCGAACTAACTAAAAACCTCCCCTTAAGCTTAGAAAAATTACCCCTAGACTCCCTTTCAAGATAAATGTGTACATTTTTCGATAGTATTGTCTGTCCCACCCTCACCAGGATTGCAAGACTCCAGGCTATCTTGCAAACCTCCCCTTAAGCCGGTATCACACGAGAGCTTTTATAGTCAACATTCCATGAGCAACATTTTTCTGGCAACATTTCTGGAATATTTGGCACTGGTATCGGAAACTAGACTGATGATAGATGAATTTAGGTGACAAAATTAGGTATAATGTTGACCTCATAAGCTGCCAGACCAGTGTTGAGGGGAGATTTCCACTGGAGGGATTTTTTTTCTTGACCCCCTTTCTCCCTCATGTTTAGCCTCATTGCTTTTCTAATTTTAAGATGTTCGCCCCATTATTTTGACGATTTTAAGAACTTTCGACCCATTTCTGTCAATTTTAAGACCTTTCGTGCCATTTAGGTGTCGATTTTATCCTGGCGAGCGATAGCGAGCCTGTAATATAAGAGTAACCGGCTTTCAGCCGGGTCATTTTCTACCGAAAAATGTACAAATTTATCTTGAAAGAGGGTCAAGGAGGTGAAATTTTAAGATTGATGGAGGATTTCTTCATATAATGCTGGCTCGCTTTCGCTCGCCAGAAAAAAATCGACACCTATTGTAGATGGGGATAAACGTCTTAAAATAGTTGGCTGAATGGGGCCGAATGGATACAAGCCAGAGAAAGAGAGAAAAGGACAGAAATGACCAAAAGCAGGTGACCCCCCTTAAAGAGGCGTGAGACTAGCGGACACGACCACTCTATGAGACGTACCGTCGGTCCTTCATCTGAACCACAACTCCTTAGCACAACTTTGAAGCAGTATTAAGGGAAGGTTTCCACTCGAGGGATTTTTTTTTCGAACTTCCTTCTCCCTCATGTTTAGCCCCATTGCTTTTGAGATTTTAAGACGTTCGCCCCATTAGTTTGGCGATTTTAATAACTTTGGGTGGGGCTTTGGTTTCCCGGGCGTTTCCGCACCCTCCTCAGCTCCCCGCCATGGAGTGGCTTCGGTCACCCAGGCTTTATTGTGGTCGGCAGGGAGGGTTCTGTGGGGGCGCTCGGTTATGGCCTTGGCCTTGCTCGGGGCCTTGGGGCTGTTCGGCCAGGCAGCTTTGGGAACAACAACAACAACAACAACAACAACACTTTCGCCCCATTTTTGTAAATTTTAAGACCTTTCGTGCCATTTAGGTGTCGATTTTTTCCTGGCGAGCGATACTGAGCCTGTAACAGGAATCGGCCTTCGGCCGGGACATTTTTTCTACCGAAAAATGTACATATTTATCTTGAAAGGGGGTCTAGGGGATGTAATTTTAAGCTTGATGGAGGTGTAGGCAACACACTAGAAACCTCCCCTTTAAAGCCATTGCTATAACATGTCATGTTGTTATTATTTCATTGCCACTGTAGTAAATGTATTTACCAAACCTCCAACACTGTTTTGTTACTGTTGTATTCAATATTGCAAGGATATTAGAAGTAATATTCGAAGTAACATACTCTACTTTTGTCCAGCTGATCGTACATTGAATCTCTTATTAGCTGATTTCTCGATACTTAATGGCAATATATGACACTACTATGGCTGTGTGTCGTATTAATGCCAAGTTTTCAGAATGACCATCATCTTTCGCTACAAAATCTACCTTATAGCTGAGTAACCAAGATAGAAACATGGCAATTTACCCTCAGCTGGACACACAATAGACCAGGCCTATATATAGTACTGTTATGAATGCTTTGAAATTAGTTCGGTGTTTCGTGAGCATCGCTAACACCCGAGACAAACTATATCGCACCGGGAACAGTATGTATGTATGTATGTCTGTCTGTCTGTCTGTCTGTCTGTCTGTCTGTCTGTCTGTCTGTCTGTCTGTCTGTGTATGTATGTATGTACCGGTATGAAGTGGTAAGAATACCTTTCTTAATATGTTGCATTTAAGGGGAGGCAGACCGTTTTTCTGGACCCCCTTCTCCCTCATGTTTAGCCCCACTAGTTTTGATATTATAAGACGTTCGGCCCATTAGTTTGGCGATTTTAACACCTTTCGCCCCATTTCGGTGTCAATTTTAAGACCTTTTGTGCCATTTCGGTGTCAATTTTAAGACCTTTTGTGCCATTTAGGTGTCAATTTTAAGACCTTGCGTGCCATTTAGGTGTCAATTTTAAGACCTTTCGTGCCATTTAGGTGTCGATTATTTCCTGGCGAGCGATAGCGAGCCTGCAATTTTAAGAGGAACCGGCCTTCGGCCGGCAAATTTTTCTACTGAAAAATGTACACATTTATCTTGAAGGGGGGTCTAGGGGGTGTTTTTCTAAGCTTGATGGAGGTCTAGGGAGGAAACTAGACAAATATATGAATACATGAATTAATAGACCAAACAAACGGTCAGTCTCACCTTAAACAATCATCATTGTCATCACCACGTTCCTTCAGTTTACTTTTCTGCATCACCATCACCACCACTGTCACCACTATCATCACCACCACCGTCACCACCACTGTCACCACTATCATCATCATCATCATCACCACCACTGTCACCACTATCATCATCACCACCATCACCACCACCGTCACCACCACTGTCACCACTATCATCATCATCATCATCACCACCACTGTCACCACTATCATCATCATCACCACCACCGTCACCACTATCATCATCATCACCATCATCATCATCACCACCACCGTCACCACCACTGTCACCACTATCATCATCATCATCATCATCATCACCACCACTGTCACCACTATCATCATCATCACCACCACCGTCACCACTATCATCATCATCACCATCATCATCATCATCATCATCATCATCACCACCACCGTCACCACCACTGTCACCACTATCATCATCACCACCATCACCACCACTGTCACCACTATCATCATCATCATCATCATCACCACCACTGTCACCACTATCATCATCATCACCACCACCGTCACCACTATCATCATCATCACCATCATCATCATCACCACCACCGTCACCACCACTGTCACCACTATCATCATCATCATCATTACCATCACCACCACTGTCACCACTATCATCATCACCACCACCGTCACCACTATCATCATCATCATCACCATCATCATCATCACCACCACCGTCACCACCATCATCACCATCATCATCATCACCACCACCGTCACCACCATCATCACCATCATCATCATCATCATCATCATCACCACCACCATCATCACCATCATCATCATCATCATAATCACTATCACCACCACCACCACCATTCGTTATAATCCGTATTTAGGTCAGGCCAGGACAAAAAGGCTTTCTTAACCCTTCCCGTTCTGATGTGATAGATGGTGCCCTGTTAATTACTAGACACACACATACACACATACACACACACACACACACACACACACACACACACACACACACACACACACACACATACACACACACACACACACACACACACACACACACACACACACACAGAGTATAGTGTGTGTGTGTGTGTGTATTATTAAGAAGACGTCCTCGGCACATAAAGGGTTAAGGGGAGATTTCCACTTGAGTTTTTTTTTTTCTTGACTCCTTTCTCCCTCATGTTTAGCCCCATTGTTTTTCTAATTTTAAGAAGTTTGCCCCCATTATTTTGGCGATTTTAAGAACTTTCAACCCATTTCTGTCAATTTTAAGACCTTTCGTGCCATTTAGGTGTCGATTTTATCCTGGCGAGCGATAGCGAGCCTGTAATTTAAGAGGAACCGGCTTTCAGCCGGGACATTTTCTACCGAAAAATGTACAAATTTATCTTGAAAGGGGCTCAAGGGGGTGTAATCTTAAGCTTGAAGGATATCTAGGGACCAAACTAAAAACCTCCCCTTAATAACGAGGTTTACGGTTCCAACTTCCTATAGCTTGAAACTGAACCTGAAAGTGGTAATTTACTCTTTTCAATTCTCATAATTTTGAAGTGTACCCCCTCCTCCCCCCTCACTCCCTCCCACGTTACCCTCCCTCCCTCCTCCGTTACCCTCCCTCCCTCCCACGTTACCCTCCCTCCCTCCCACGTTACCCTCCCTCCCTCCCTCCCACGTTACCCTCCCTCCCTCCCTCCCTCCCTCCCACGTTACCCTCCCTCCCTCCCTCCCCTCCCTCCCTCCCACGTTACCCTCCCTCCTCCCTCCCTCCCTCCCTCACTCCCTCCCACGTTACCCTCCCCTCCCTCCCTCCCTCCCTCCCACGTTACCCTCCCTCCCTCCCTCCCACGTTACCCTCCCTCCCTCCCTCCCACCTTACCCTCCCTCCACTCCCTTCCCACGTTACCCTCCCTCCCTCCCACGTTACCCTCCCTCCCTCCCTCCCTCCCACGTTACCCTCCCTCCCTCCCTCCCACGTTATCCCTCCCTCCACGTTCCTCCCTCCCTCCCTCCCACGTTACCCTCCCTCCCTCCCTCCCACGTTACCCTCCCTCCCTCCCTCCCACGTTACCCTCCCTCCCTCCCTAAACTAGTCTAACTAACCAAGCCTAACCTAACTTAATCTAACTTAGGCTTTTGAAGATTGTGACTGTTTGGGTTCTGGCCGTTTTGACACACACGCACGCACGCACGCACGCACGCACGCACGCACGCACGCACGCACAGAGAGAGAGAGAGAGGCGGAAATATAGTATTTGGGAACTGGAACATGACTTTAAGGGGAGGTTTTTAGTGTGTTTCCTAGACTTCCATCAAGCTTAACATTACACCCCCATGACCCCCTTTCAAGATAAATTTGTATATTTTTCGGTAGAAAAATGTCCCGGCCGAAGGCCGGTTCCTCTTAAAATACAGGCTCGCTATCGCTCGCCAGGAAAAAATAGACACCTAAATGGGACGAAAGGTCTCAAAAGTGACATAAATGGGGTGAAAGTTCTTAAAATCGCCAAACTAATGGGGCGAACGTCTTAAAATCTCAAAAGCAATGAGGCTAAACATGAGGGAGAAAGGGGTAAAGAAAACAATCCCTCAAGTGGAAATCTCCCCTTTAGGGGGCCCACCTCGCTTTTTTTATATTTCTCTCCCTCTCTCTTTAGCTTGTATCCATTGGGTTTCATGTATTTATAAATGAACTACAACCATAGTTAAACAGGTCTATCTATCTATCTATTGCCCGACGCCGTGATCTCCGAAGGGGTGGCCACGAACGAACCGCCCCCATGCACCTCTGTCCCCAGTCAGTCGACGTCCCTCCCCCTCAACCAGCACCGCTTTCGTTCATGTACTTCCTCACTCCATCCTTCCATCTCTCTTCGGTCCACCTCTCCCTCTCTGTCCCTCCACCTCGCTCTCATACACCCTCTTAGTCATTCTCTCGCTTTCCATACGTTCCATATGGCCGAACCATCTCAAGTTGTTCCTTTTCATACTCTCCAGCACATCCACCTCCACACCACACCTCCTTCTTACTTCCTCATTAGTCTGTCTATCCCTCCATGTAACTCCGCACGCACTTCTTAAGTATTAATTTTCATTCTCTCTCACCCATTCACACTCTTATTCTCACTCTCATTCTCAATAACTCACTCATTCTCACTCTCATTCTCACTCACTCATTCTCACTCACTCTCACTCACCCATTCTCACTTACTCATTCTCACTCTTATTCTCTCTCTGACTCTCTCACTCACACACTCTCTGGTAAATGGCCCCATAATCGGCTATTGTCCAAAGTGAGTGTGAAATGTCATCAATTGGACAGAATGTTGGCTAACAGGTAGACATCAACGAGGTGTGGTAAATTGTCTTTCTTCGGAATTTCCTCTTGTCACCTGGGGAGTTGCACAGGGATCCGTCCTTGGCCCACTGCTGTTTGTGATACCCTACAATGTCATGTCATCGATATTGATTATGACCTACAGTACCGGGTATAAGCAGACCAAAACTCTCCAACATTAACCTCTATAACTCACAAACGACTAAAGTAATCCAACAAATATTTCTATATATATACCGTTATATATATATATATTTTACATATATATATATATATATATATATATATATATATATATATATATATATATATACTGTATATACCGGTATATGATTATATATATACCGGTATATATATATATATATATATATATATATATATATATATAATATATATATGCCAGTAATAATACAAAATAAACACATACACAGTTAAGGGCAGGCTGACCGTTTGTTTGGTCTATTAATTCATGTATTCATTCTTTTAGTTTCCTCCCTAGACCTCCATCAAGCTTAGAAAAACACACCTTAGACCCCCCTTCAAGATAAATTTGTACATTTTTCGGTAGAAAAATTTCCCGGCCGAAGGCTGGTTCCTTTTAAAATTGCAGGCTCGCTTTCGCTCGCCAGGAAAAAAATCTACACGTAAGTGGCAGGAAAGGTCTTAAAATTGACAACGAAATTGGGCGAAAGGTGTTAAAATCAAAGTAATGGGCCGAACGTCTTATAATCTCAAAACTAGTGGGGCTAAACATTAGGGAGAAGGGAGTCCAGAAAAATGGTCTGCCTCCCCTTAAGAAAACCATAATTTCCTGCGTGACGTGACGGTGTGAGGTGCTGGAGTTCCCCGTGACAGGTTAAAACAGCCCATATGCCTATCATTTCAACCAAAATCAGTTAAATCATGACTGTATTTCGATATATTTTACTTAACCCCTTATTGGCGGCGCGCGACATATGTCGAGTGAAATAAATTTGGACTATGTGGCGGTGCACGACATCTGTCGAGCACCATTTTCAGCACGTAATGTTGCTGAGAGAGAGAGCTGAGCGGTGGGACGAGCGTAGTAAGCTTATGACCGGTCCCCACCACCGCGGTGGACCTACTGAACTGTATCCCACCCTTCTCCTCCCTTTCTCACTCGCTACACAGGGAATTATGTAAGGAAATTACCTTATTTTAGGTTTTTTGCACTCGTGTTGCACGATCGTTGCAAGAGAACCAGTGGTCGTACAAGGATGGTTCGGGTGTCATTGGAAAGCTCTGTTTACGCCCTTTCAGGGATAGATACTTGTTTTACGCTCTGGGTCTTATTTAGGCATGAAAATGAGCACGGAAACAACCCTATTTAGGGTAAAAAAAAACTGCTGGGCGCTACGGTCAAATAGACCACCTAGCCCGCTAAATAAGGGTTAATGTTATTGTATCAGGTTAGGTTAAGTTAGTAAATGCAATAACATTAAGTAAAAATCCACCGAAATAGAATCGTGGTTAGCGCCCCGGGAGCCGTTGCCTTTTATAAGTAGATTCTATACTTTATCCACCAAATTATTGTTATTTATAGTAATTTTGTGCATTAGTATGTTGTTGTAAGTAGTGGTAGGTTAGGCTCGCTAACGATATATCCAAATGCAGTCGTGATTTAACTGATTTTGGTTCAAATGATAGGCATATGGGCTGTTTAAAGGGTACATCACACAGTCAGGAGTGCGAGCTAGAGTCACTAGGAGTAGAGGACAATTCGGACTCGCGGGCCTATTCGCGGTGATAATCGATGCCTCCTAGTGACTCTAGCGACTTCTGTTAGACTCCCACTCGCTCGCGGTGAAAATCGATGACTTCTAGCGACTCCTAGTGACTCCTGTTAGACTCCCACTATCTCGCGGTGAAAATCGATGACTCCTAGTGATTCGAGCGACTCCTAGCGACTTCTGTTAGACTCCCACTCGCTCGCGGTGAAAATCGATGACTCCTAGTGATTCGAGCGACTCCTAGTGACTCCTGTTAGACTCTCACTAGCTCGCACCGCTGACTGTGTGATGTACCCTTTAACCTGTCACTCTGTCACGGGGAACTCTAGCACCTCACACCGGGGGGGGGGGGGGGGGGGGGGGGGTGGGGGGGGGGGGGGGGTGGGGGGGTGGGGGGGGGGGGATATATACAGGATTCGTACCGTACACACACACACACACTATCAATTAATATGAACAAGAAACAAGAATAGGGTACCGTACTTAATGTGTCCAAAAATATCTATCCATTTAAGGGGAGGTTTTTAGTGTGTTTCCTAGACTTCCATCAAGCTTGAAATTACACTCCCTTGACCCCTTTTCAAGATAAATTTGTACATTTTTCGGTAGAACAAATGTCCCGGCCGACGGCCGGTTCCTCTTACATTACAGCTCGCTATCGCTTCGCTCAGGAAAAATTGACACCTAAATGGGATATTTGGGTCTTAAAAGTGAATAATGTGGGTGAAGTTCTTAAATCGCAAAACTAATGGGGTGCGAAACGTCTTAAAATCTCAAAAAGCAACGGGGCTAGGACATGGGGAGGGGGGGTGGTGGGGGGGGGGGGGAAAAGGGGGGGGGTGGGTATCTCTCCTTAATAAAGGTATATTGATAATAAACCCATCTCTACAAGGATAGAAATCTCTCTTTCTCTATCTTCATACATATATATATTTTTATTTATACAGTACATTTAAATACAACTATGAAAAGAAAAAGAAAAATAATTAAATAAAATGATAAAACTCTGCATTTCTCATTCATGTAATTCATGTATTCACACAATTTCGATAGTCAAATGTAACGAATCTCAAAATTTATCTTTCTCTTTCTCTCTTTGCAGGTATGCATCTTGCAGCACACCTACACGGTCAACTCAACCAGTAGACCATTTCAACCAGTAGCTCTCAACCAGTACCCAAGAAAACAAAAAGGTTAGGTTAGGTTAGTATGGGGGGGCCCTGGGTTGAGTTAGTCTGAGTTGGGTTTGGGGACTGGGGTAAGCTATGGGGGGGGGGGGGGGGGAGTTGCCATGGAACCGCCTACAGGGGGGGGGTGGGGTACGGTGCAAATATAATGTAGCCTGGCATCCTCAAAATGTACAAAGGAAATCAAGGCTAACAAACAAACAGACTAGGACCATGTCTGGTTGCTGTCCTCAAAAAACTGAGATCAATGGGGGGGGCAGTTGGTTTAGAGTGGGGGGGGGAACTTCGGGGGGGGGGTGGGGGGGAGTGGGGGTCCGTGGGTTGGGGGGGGGTGGGGGGGGGGGACGTGGGGGTGGGGGGGGTAGGGGGGGGGGGGGGTGGGGTGCGCTGGGGGGGGATCCAATATTAAAGTTCTTTCATTTACAAACGCAGTCAGTCCCACGGGTGGTGGGGTGGGTGGGGGGGGGGGGGGGTGAGGGGGGGTGGGGGGTTTCGGGGAAGCCCATTCCACAATTGACCAACTCGATTGAAGAAGAAATTTATTAGATTCGTTGGAGTTAAAAAGATTACCAATAATATTGCAACCGTTTCCCGCGTTGTAATTGATTTGGTCGATAGGAATAATTAATACAGTTCATATTGTCGCATGCCTTTGAGGATTTGACCTTGAATTAAGCACCTCTTATCTGCGCTGGGTAAAGGAACTAGATTTAATTCTATAAGACGCTCTTGTATGGTTTGTTCTTTAAGGCTAGGTATATTGTGGTAAATCTATGTTGAACTCGTTCTCGCTTGTTTATATGGTTTTGGAATAGGGCCCAGGATTGGGGGGGGGGTGGGGGGGGGGGAATAAGGGGTGGGAATTGGGGTTAGGATAACCTTTTTGGATTTTATGCTCAAAGATCTGGCCTATAAAGCCAATATTTTGTTGCCAGTCTGAACATTGTTTTGATCGGTTTTAGGTTACTCGCTATGTTAATCCCAGATCGGTTTCTCTGTTTTACATTCTTAGCTGAGTGCCATTCATCGAATAGTTTCTTTCTCATTTAGGTATCGCTATGTAGTACTTTACATTTATCCGCATTGAACATCATTTGCCCAAATTTGGGCCCAAGTGACAATTTATCTCGATGTGTTGCATATCGTGCAACTTGTTCTTTTGAGAGTAACGCTATTGCAAGTTTGTATCGTCAGCACAATTGTGAGATGATTGTTTACAGGTAGTTGAGACCCTCATCTATGTCGTTGATGTAAATTAGAAGAGAATTGTCTACGCCATTACACTCACGGCTCAATATATATATATATATTTCTAATCTACAGTGTGGATCGAACCGTCACCATACGGACGATAGCCGACGCTTTAATTCAAGTCACCCGGCAGTCCAATATTTGTTTTGAACTCTGCTTTGTGGGTTAGGAATCTATGGTAAATGAAATCAATTTCGACCCGAGTTGCGTCGGGGACATGCTTGTTTCAGAAATCGGGATGTATGGTATTGGAATATATGCTCGATACTACAACTAGGGTTTATGAATTGAAATATATTCGCCTAGTGGGTTTCCCTTCTCCCTAAAAATAAATAGGATTAGAAGGCTGAGGGTCTTAACACTGCCGTGGTGTAATGATAAAGCGTCCGGCGATCGTCCTGATGGTCGACGGTCGATCCCCACTGAGAGATTAGAAGACATTAGAACGGCTTCACGTGTATATGTGAATATTCTCAATATACTTAATATTACCAATATATAGTATATATATATATATATATATATATGTATAGTATATCTATATATATGTATGTATATATATATCTTATATATATGTAATATATATATAATATATTTTATTCTAATAGCATATATTAATATAAATTATATGATATTATATATATATTTATATATATATAATAGATATATTATGTAGTATAATCTATATACTATATATATATACCGGTATATATATTATATATTTATATATAGTATATATATATATGTTACTATCTATTATATATTACTAATATACCGGTATATATATATATTATATAATATATTATAATATAATCTATATATATTATTATATATAATATATATACTCCTAATCTTATATACATATATGTATTCTCTCTATCTATTCTCTATTCTATATATCCTATCTAAAATCTATCTTTATCTATCTATCTATTACCCACCATCTATCACACACCGAGGAAGTCCACTGTCACCCATAGACCTCATTTCAACCCATCTGTAACACCAGCACACACACACATGCACCACACACACACACACACACACACACAAAACACCTTGAACCAACCACTTCGTGTATATACAGTACACACACAACCACACACACACACACACACACACACACACACCTTGCAACCAACCCACATTCGTTTATATACACACACACACACACACCTTGCAACCAACCCACATTCGTTTATATACAGTACATATACACACACACACACACACACACACACACACACACACACACACACACACAGCCTTGAGCAACAGTGTCCAACCACATTCTTTATATACCGTACAATACACACCCGCCACACACACCCACACCACACCACACACACACACACACACACACACCTTGCAACCAACCCACATTCGTTTATATACAGTACATACACACACACACACACACACACACACACACACACACACACCTTGCAACCAACCCACATTCGTTTATATACAGTACAACACACACACACCCTCACACCACACACACACACACACACACACACACACACACACACACACACACCAGACACAAACTCGATTGCAACCAACCCACATTCGTTTTATATACAGATTTACCAATTACACACACACACACACAAACACACACACACACACACACACCTTGCAACCAACCCACATTCGTTTATATACAGTACAGTACACACACACACACACACCCACACACACACATCACAACCACACCACACCTTGCAACCAACCCACACCATTCGTTTTATATACAGTTACAGGATATACACACACACACACACACACAACACACTATCACACACACACACACCTTGCAAACCACCCACTTCGTTTATATACAGTACATACAACACACACACATTGAACACAGTATTCCACAACCACACACACCACGACCTGCAACCAACCCATCCTTCGTTTATCTACAGGTACATACACAACACACACACACACACACACACAACACACACACCTTGAACCACCCGTTGTTGCACCATTCGTTCGAATACCAGTACAATACACACACACACACAACACACATTCAAGCTGAGTGCCAAACAACATAGTTTGCTTTCACATTTAGGTATCCGTTATGTAGTACCGTACAACACACACACCACAACACACACACACCTTGCAACCAACCCACATGACGTTTATATACCGTACATCTACACATCGTACACCAACACACACACACACCCACAACACACACACAACACACACCTTGAACCACCCTCATCTATGTCGTTTATATACCAGTACATCACACACCACACAACACACCCACACACACACAAAACACACACCACACCCAACACACACACACTTGCAACCAACCCACATTCGGTTATATATCGTACATATACACGACACACACACACCCACACACACAACACACACACACACACCACACCTTGCAAACCATTTGTACCCACATGCGTTTATATAACAGTACCTACACACACACACACACACACACACACACACACACACACACCTTGCAACCAACCCACATTCGTTTATATACAGTACATATACACACACACACACACACACACACACACACACACACACACACACCTTGCAACCAACCCACATTCGTTTATATACACACACACACCTTGCAACCAACCCACATTCGTTTATATACACACCCACTATTAGCAACCAACCACATTCGTTTGATAATACCCAGTACATATACACACACACACACACACACACACACACACACACACACACACACCTGCAACCAACCCACATTCGTTTATCAATACTACGTACATATATACCAAACACAAACACAAACACACACAACAACATAAACACACATACACACACACACACACACACAGCCATGTATATAGTAGGTTATATATATATATGACAATATATAAATGGTATATATATATATATATAGATTGTATAGATATATATATATACCGTAATATATACCTATATATATATATATATATGATGTATATATATCTTTATATATATATATATATATAAGCGATATATATATATAGTATCTATCTATCTATCTATTATCGATCTATAAATCTATCTATCTATCTATTAACACTATCAGAAGAGTCCACATCCACACTAGCATTTAAAAAATCTGTTACACACACACACACACACACACACACACACACACACACACACACCTTGCAACCAACCCACATTCGTTTATATACAGTACACACACACACAACAAACAAACACACACACACACACACACCTTGCAACCAACCCACATTCGTTTATATACACACACACACCTTGCAACCAACCCACATTCGTTTATATACAGTACATATACACACACACACACACACACACACACACACACACACACACACCTTGCAACCAACCCACATTCGTTTATATACAGTACACACACACACACACACACACACACACACACACACACACACACACACACACACCTTGCAACCAACCCACATTCGTTTATATACAGTACACACACACACAAGATTGATGAACTACGGGTGATGACCACATGAGTGTCATAATAGAGACGGTCACAGCCAGAAGACTACATGGCATAACTAAATGGGTCACCGATTCGGTTGGGCAGGTTGTGGGGTAGAGGTTACACACATAACATCAAAACAGTTTGTCCGCGGTTCGTATCCCGAGCAAAGGAAAATAAATCTCTCTCTCTCCCTCTCTCCTTTTAAAATGACAGGCTCGCTATCGTTCGGCAGGAAATATTCGACATCTAAATGTTACGAAAGGTCTTTATATTGACAAAAAAATGGGGCGAAAGGTCTTAAAATCGACAAACTAATGGAACAAACGTCTTAAAATCTCTCTCTCTCTCTCTCTCTGTCTCTCTCTCTCTCTCTCTCTCTCTCTCTCTCTCTCTCTCCGTGATAGACCGTCTCTGGTACAGCATCCCATTCCACACCTGGTTTGGATGTACAGGCCCTCTTGGTCTATTATTCATTTATATATTTTTTTTTCCTCCTGTCATGGGTAAAGTACATTTTTCGTAGATGTCCCGGTTCATTAAAATGTCAGGCCGCTATAGTGGTGTGTGGCCCGTGTGTACTCGGTGTTCAGGGTGGTGTATGGGAGCTGGCCGTTTGTGTTGGTCTAATTCATTTTTATTCATATAAGTGTTTTTTTTGTTTCCTCCCCTAGATTTTAGCATCAAGCCGACATCGGAAACGAATTTAAATTTGTACATTTTTCAGTAGAAAAATTTCTCCGGCCGAAGACGGTACCGTCTAGGCTCGTAGGTAGCCATCGCCAGGAATAAACCTAAATGGCACGAAAGCATTTGCCATGGCTCAAAGGTGTCACAACGTCGTACACTATTCCAGGTACCTCACAGCTAGGTGGGGCTAACACATTAGGGAAAAGGGGGAGACGGTCTGTCTCCCCCGGAACCAGGGTGTGTGTGTGTGTGTGTGGTGTGGTGTTTGTGTGTGTGGTGTGTGGTGGTGTGTGTGGTGGTGTGGGTGTGTGTGGTGTGTGTGTTGTGGGTGTGTGGGTGTGTGGTGTGTGGTGTGCGTGTGTGTATGTGTGTGGTGTGTGCGTGCGTGTGTGTGTGTGTGTGTGTGGTGTGCGTGTGTGTGTGGTGTGGGTGGGTGTGGTGTGTGTGTTGTGGGTGTGTGGGGTGGTGTGTGTGGTGGTGTGTGTGTGGTGATGTGTGGGTGTGTGGTGTTTGTGTGTGTCGTGTGTGTGTGTGTGTGTGTGTGGGTGTGTGGTGTGTGTGTGTGGTGTGTGTGTTGTTGTGTGGTGTGTGGTGTGTGTGTGTGGGTGTGGTGGTGTTTGTGTGTGTGTGGTGTGTGTGGGTGTGTGGTGTGTGTGTGTGTGTGTGTGTGGTGTGTGTGTGTGTGTGTGTGTGTGTGTGTGTGTGTGGTGTGTGTAACAATAGTAACACATGCTTGTTGTAACCAATTAACTTTTGTGTGTAAGCAGTTATATTATGAGTGTGTTGCGGTGATGACAGTCGCACGGTTCATCTCGCTTCTAGGTCACTATAGTCTATTCGCTGTAAATAGGCGATCAATTATTAACTCTATCCTCTGGCAGCTTATGAGGTCAACATTTATACTATTTCGGTCACCTAAATTCATCTATCATCAGTCTAGTTTCCGATACCAGGGCAAAATATTCCACAAATGTTGCCAGAAAAATGTTGATCATCGAATGTTGACTATAAAAGCTCTCGTGTGATACCGGCTTAAGGGGAGGTTTCTAGTTTGTTTCCTACTCCTCCAGCAATCTTAAACTCTCACCCCCTTGACCCCCTTTCAAGATAAATTTGTAAATTTTTCGGTAGAAAAATGTCCCGGCCGAAGGCCGATTACTCTTAAATTACAGGCTCGCTATCGCTCGCCAGGATAACATCGACACCTAAATGGCACGAAAGGTCTTAAAATTGACAGAATGGGGCGGAAATTCTTAAAATTCACCGAAATAATGGGGCAAACGTCTTAAAATCTCAAAAGCAATGGGGCTAAACATGAGGGAGAAAGGGGTCAAGAAAAAAGTCCCTCAAGTGGAAATCTCCCCTTAACCCCTTGAAGCTCTGACGCGTTTTAGCAGTTTATTTTGGTTATCGTTAGACGATTGTATGCAGCTTAGGAAGGATCTGTGGGTATTAAAAGGGTAAATACTATCTCAATCAACCCTTTAACTTCCATATATCGTTACTAATCTGAATAAAATCGTCTAATAGTAGCCAGAAAACAGAACATAAACGCGTATTGGAGCTTGAAAGGGTTAAGAGGTGTCAGAGCGTGAGTGGCTTATATACCTTTATATACCTTTATATACCTTTATATACCTTTATATACCTTTATATACCTTTATATACCTTTATATACCTATATATACCTTTATATACCTTTATATACCTTTTAACCGTCATACTTTCTCTCACGCACTAACTCTCTCTCTCTTCCCAAACACGCTCTCTTACTCACTCTCTATCTATCAATCTATCTATACTTAACCTGTTACAGACGAGGGTCCTCATCGGGGGTTTGTTGGGCGAAGGCCTGGGTCCTCTTAAGAGCCAAGGCATACAAAAACTAAACTGTCAAAACACCCTAGTGGCACTCAAAACAAAGCAATATGTGATTAGGTGAGCTAATTTCCATCTATTACTTTCTACCACTCCTCCATATGTGTCCTAACTCCCCCCCCCCCCATTAATTATCAGCTATTTTTCCTCATATTCCCGCTTGTACCGGGTAATTTTTTGCGCGAATTTCCCTCACGCAGTCTCTTTAACACTGGGCAGCTAGAGATCCTTGCAACACAGAGACTTCTACTCAGAGCCCTTAGTGTCGCTCTAGAGCTCGGAGAGTAAGGATATTTGCCGCCCGGGCTCTCGCTTCATGATACGACCGGGCGGCCATAATACGTCTTTTTCACCCCCGCCCCCCCCAAATGTTTTTCCCACTTCTTTTATTGCTTTAAAATTTTCATATGTTCATATTAAAAGTATATATAGGTGTGTGTATATATATATAGGTATATATAGGTGTATATTGATAAGTAATAATAATATATATGGTAAATTTGATGATTTTCGTCAGGAATGAACCAAATACCTTCTCATGTCGGGACGTTTGAAATACCATAGCTTCGCCGTTCTTGGGTTAATGAGAATGACATAGAAACAGTGAAGTAACAAATAATTACATTCAAAATCATGAACCAAAAATGTATTTATGTTTGCATTTAATTTCAATTGTGTCTGTAGTCTAGAGATGGACCGAATATTCGTTTAGTATTCGTATGTGCGAATATTCGCTGTTTTTCAATATTCGTATTCGCATTTCCATTCATAGCTATTTGCAAACATGCGAATATTTTCACGGAACCAATAGAAGATATACACAAATGTAAAATATTACATTTTAAAGTCAAGAGTGTGCAAGATATAAATATGTTCTAATATATAACTAGGAACCCCAAAAGGTTCACCAAACCCAAATATACGAAGCGTTTGTTGACGTTCTTTAAAAAAAAAAAAAAAAAAAAAAAAAAAAAAAAAAAAAAAAAAACAACTTGCGTTCGCTTGTACGATGTCGGGGAAAGGCATGCTTCTTTATTAAACCCTCTAAGTACCATAGTATGTGATTTTTTTTTTAAATAATGGAACTGAAATTGTGTACATCGTCTTCAAACCAATCTGATGATCTCTGAACTTTGAAATAATTGTAATAGTTCCGAAATCTGACCTTGTTCATTATAACGGAAGGAATGGTCTTGGTACAATGTTGCCAATGTAGCGGCTACCGCTAGATCCAGCGAATCACTTCCATGGTGAGTTATGTGCTCAACAGGTGGCGTTGTGTGTGTGTAAGTGTGAGAGTCCGAGTGTAGGGGATGAGACAGTGAAGCACGGGAACGAGGTGGCTTCAGAGATGGGGTCGTTTCGGGCCATGAGTGAGCACCGTGCCTCATGTGAAGGCAAGATGGCAGGTGCTCGTTGTACTCTACGTGCTTCACATGTCTCACTCCCTAGACTGGAACAAGACCTCACGGGCTTCACTGTTCATTGTAAAGCGGTGAATGTTAAGGTTCTCAGCCTATGCCCGAGAGGAAGTAAGTTGGAATATAGAAAAAAAAAAAAAAAAAAAAAAATCACTTCCATCTAGCGACATCAAGATGTGATGAATTCTAGCGATATTCAAGCTATGTTCCCTATTTTAAGGAATTGTAGAGATTTTTCGATTGTTAAAGATTATTCTAGATACTTCAACATATGTGTTCTAGTGACATACAAGTGTTTAGTGTCTGGTGACTATCTAGCGATTTGTCAATGCTATTCTAGCATACATTTGTGATTTAGTTTATCATGCATTGTTTAATATATTTGCCCTATTTCTCCAGAAGACTTCCTACATGATATAGTGTATTGTTCTAGTGACAATTAAATATTATACAGGGCTATTTTAAGTTGGCTGATGATTATGAAACAGTAATATGCTGGACGATGAGAATACTGTATGTAAACATGTCTCGGATATCACTGATCATTTTTGTCATTTTCTGCCAGAAGCCCAATGGCTAATCAGTGGTGGTAACGAAACACACAGCTTTACACATTCACATCGGCTTCCGGTAATTAATGTCATAGTAATTTAATTAACGTGTGTTGGTGATATAAACAGAATTACCAGTTCTTGAAGGATGACAATTTCGTCCTTCAAGAAAGATTGAAATATCTTTCCCTCATCGTATGACTTAAACTGCTTCAAGCTCCGTGTCTCCAGACATTTTCACTCTAACGAACCTTGAATTTAGCTCTCTTTCACTCTTTCTACTCTGAGAATCTGAGGGAGACACTTGTTATAGACAGCATTGTCTTTTATATCCTTCATCTATCTATCTATGGTATATGCTCAGGCCCAATCCCAATTTTTCCTATTTTTATTATTATTATTATTATTATTAGTATCATTATTATTATTATTTTAGTTTTATTATTATTATTAGTATATTATTATTATTTGTATTATTATTATTATTTTTATTTTTTATTATTATTATTATTATTATAATTATTAATATTTTTTTGTTATTATTATTATTATTATTTTGTTATTATTATTATTATTATTATTGTATTATTATTATTATTATTATTGTATTATTATTATTATTATATTGTATTATTATTATTATTATTATTATTATTATTATTATTATTTTATTATTATTATTATTTATTATTATTATTATTATTATTATTATTATTATTATTTGTATTATTATTATTATTATATTGTCTCTTTCATGCACAGCCGAAGACATCCTACCAACCCCTTCATCATACTCCAAGTAGTTATATAAATACAAGGTCAACTTTCCAACATTAATTATTACCATTGCTCCCTACCCTTGGCCTCTCATTTAAGGGGAGGCAGACCGTTTTTCTGGACCCCCTTCTCCCTAATGTTTAGCCCCACTAGTTTTCAGATTATAAGACGTTCGGCCCATTAGTTTGGCGATTTTAACACCTTTCGCCCCATTTCGTTGTCCATTTTAAGACCTTTCGTACCATTTAGGTGTCGATTATTTCCTGGCGAGCGATAGCGAGCCTGCAATTTTAAGAGGAACCGGCCTTCGACCGGGAAATTTTTCTACCGAAAAATGTACAAATTTATCTTGAAGGGGGGTTTAGGGGGTGTTTTTCTAAGCTTGATGGAGGTCTAGGGAGGAAACTAAAAAGGTATATGAATAAATGAATTAATAGACCAAACAAACGGTCAGTCTCCCTTTATAAGTGGAGAGGCCAAGGGTAGGGGGCAATGGTACGAAGTTGACCTTGTATTAAGGGGAGATCTCCACTTGAGGGATTTTTTTCTGGACCCCTTTCTCCCTCATGTTTAGCCCCATTGCTTTTGAGATTTTAAGACGTTCGCCCTAGTAGTTTGGACATTTTAAGACACTTTGCCCCATTTCTGTCAATTTTAAGACCTTTCGTGCCATTAAGGTGTCAATTTTTTCCCGACGAGCGATAGCGAGCCTGTAATTTAAGAGCAACCGGCCTCCGGCCTGGACATTGTTCTACCGAAAAATGTACAAATTTATCTCGAAAGGGGTTCTAGGGGGTGTAATTTTAAGCTTGATGAAAACGTAGGGAACAAACTAATACCTCCCCTAAATATAGCTGCTTGGAGTATGATGATTGATAGGATGTGTGTTTGTCTGTGCATGCAGGAGAGATGTTGTGATGTTGTGGTGTAGTTTTGGTCTATATACGTATATAGTTATCCATTTTTGTTTGCATAGCTAGACCTCTATCAAGCTTTAAATTTGTACATTTAAATTTGTACATTTTTCGGTAGAAAGTGTCCCGACCGCAGGCCGGTTCCTCTTAAAATTACAGGCTCGCTATCGCTCGCCAGGGAAAAATTGACATCTAAATGGCACGAATGGTCTTAAAATTAACAACGAAATGGGGCAAATCGGCAAACTAATGGGTCAAATGTCTTATAATCTCAAAACTAATGGGGCTAAACAGGAGGAAGAAAAGGGACCAGAAAAAACGGCCCACCTCCCCTGTAATAATAAAGATCTCACCATGATGACGGCTGCACCTTTTAACATCATCATCACAACATCTCGGGTCAAGGATTTCCTCGGCTTGTTCAGCTCCTGAAGGGGAGACAGACCGTTTTTCTGGACCCCCTCCTCCCTAATGTTTAGCCCCACTAGTTTTGAGATTATAAGACGTTCGGCCCATTAGTTTGGCGCTTTTATCACCTTTCGCCCCATTTCGTTGTCAATTTTAAGACCTTTTGTGCCATTTAGGGGTCGATTATTTCCTGGCGAGCGATAGCGAGCCTGCAATTTTAAGAGGAACCGGCCTTCGGCTGGGAAATTTTTCTACCGAAAAATGTACAGATTCATCTTGAAGGGGGGTCTAGGGGGTGTTTTTCTAAGCTTGATGGAGGTCTAGGGAGGAAACTAAACAAATATATGAATACATGAATTAATAGACCAAACAAACGGTCAGTCTCCCCTTAACTCCAAAATAAAAGTTGCGATAATGAACTTGTTTGAATACTAGTTAAGGTGTCAAGTGTGTGTGTGTGAGTGTGTGTGTGTGTGTGTGTGTGTGTGTGTGTGTGTGTGTGTGTGTGTGTGTGTGTGTGTGTGTGTGTGTGTGTGTGAGTAAATGTGTGTCTTTGTGTGAGTGAGTGAATGTGTGTCTTTGTGTGTGTGTGAGTGAGTGAGTGTTTTTGCTACCTTGACCTCCATGAAGCTTAAACAATACCCACAAGACCCCCCCCCCCCCTCCTTCGTTCGAGATGTATTTGTCCATTTTTTAGGTTGCAAAATGCCGCGGCCTTTTAAAGTATCGAGACTCGCTATCGCTCGTCACGAAACAAAAATATAATTCCCGTTTGCGCCCCTCCCCCACCCACCATCACCAACCAACCCTCAATAGACACTCACTTGTTTTCAAGGGAGCCCAGACGGTATTGTGCAGCATAATTTACTGGTTCGGTTCAATGGTTTAAGGGGAGGTATTTAGTTTGTTCCTTAGACCTCCATCAACCTTAAAATTACACCCCCTCGAGTCCCTTTCAAGATAAATTTGTACATTTTTCGGTAGAAAAATTTCCCGGCCAAAGGCCGGTTCCTCTTAAATTACAGGCTCGCTATCGCTCGCCAAGATAAAATAGACACCTGAATTGCACGAAAGGTCTTAATATGGGGTGAAAGTTTTTAAAATCGCTAAACTAATGGGGCGAACGTTTTATAATATCAAAAGCAATGGGGCTAAACATGAGGGAGAAAGGGGTCAAGAAAACAATCCCTCAAGTGGAGATCTCCCATTTTAAGGAAGGGGTTTAGTTTGCTCTCTAAACCTCCATCAAACTTTTTAAAACACCCACAAGACTCCCTTTCGATATAAATTTGTAAATTTTTCGGTAGAAAAATGTCCCGACCGAAGGCCGATTCCTCTTCAAATACAGGCTCGCTATCGCTCGCCAGGAAGAAAATAGACACCTAAATGGCACGAAAGGCCTTAATATTGGCAATTAAATGGGGCAAAGGGTCTGAAAATCGCCAAACTAATGGGGCGAAAGTCTTGAAATCCCATAACTAATAGGGTTAAACATGAGGGAGGAGGAGGACTCTAAAAACCAACTGCCTCCCCTTAATAATTGACCACTGGCGAGAGTTTCAGGCTATAAGGAGGATGGAGTTGTACTGTAGGCGTTGATATCCAGCTACAATACGGGTTTAGTACATTTATAATTACCTAAAACCCAATTCATAAACCCATTCATCTATCTATCTATCTATATGCTCAGGCCCAATCCCCATTTTGGGGGTAGCCGACTCAAGACAGAGCAAGAACAGGGAAAACACAAAAACAACATAAAACAAAAAATAAACACAGATACAAAACACAAGCTCACACACATCCAGGTCACCCAGGAGAAGACCCAGAGACCAGGGTCACCAAGGTCGCTCCAGTACTCCCCCGGCCCCTGACCACCCGGAGAGGTGGTCAGGGGCTTTCATTCATATATTTTTTTCATTATTTAAGGGGAGACTGGCCGTTTGTTTGGTCTATTAATTAATGTATTCATATATTTGTTTAGTTTCCTCCCTAGACCTCCATCAAGCTTAGAAAAACACCCCCTAGACCCCCCTTCAAGATAGATTTGTACATTTTTCGGTAGAAAAATGTCCCGGCCAAAGGCCGATTCCTCCTAAAAATACAGGCTCGCTATCGCTCGTCAGGAAAAAATCAACACCTAAATGGCACGAAAGGTCCTAATATTGACAAAGAAATGGGGTTAAAGGTCATAAGATCCCCAAACTAATGGAACCAACGTCTTCAAATCTCAACATTACAGTATTCGCCCCAGTCTTCTACCTTTCCTTCGCCCCACTTTCGCTCGCCCGTTTGGTTCATTATGTAAATATAAATATGACTTCTGGTTTTAAGTGTTATATATAGTTAATGCATAGAAAACGGGGGCTATACTTCGGACATGCCTGGAAACCTGGCTCTGCGTTATGGACGAACACCGCAGACATACTGGTTTTGTCCATAACATCATGTTTTTAGCCCATAACTGTGGTTCATCGTATAGTTTCTCTTAAGCCGGTATCACACGAGAGCTTTTATACCCAACATTCCATGATCAACATTTTCCTGGCAACATTTCTGGAATATTTGGCACTGGTATCGGAAACTAGACTGATGATAGACGAATTTAGGTGACGGAAATATTATAAATGTTGACCTCATAAGCTGCCAGACCAGTGTTGAGGATACATGTTGAGGGAAAAAACGCTCGTGTGATACCGGCATTAGAGTGTCCGAAGTTATCTCCCGGTCCGAAGTTACGTGTTATAAGGTATAAAGATGTTCCTGTACGCCTCTGTGTTATTCTTCCTTGTATATATATATATATATATATATATATATATATATATATATATATATATATATATATATATATATTATATATATATATATATATACAGTATATACCGGTATACTGTATATATATTGTACATACAGTTTATATGAGAGAGAGAGAGAGAGCGAGAGAGAGAGAGAGAGAGAGAGACAGAGACAGACAGACAGACAGAGACCCCCCCCCCCCCATCGACGCAGAAGAACGTTTCGAAACACCAAAAATAAGTATAAAGTCAGTATTTGTCCCTGTGCTCATTAGGGTCCACTTTCCCAAACCAGCCCCTCCAGTATTATAGACAGGCTTGGTGGGTTAGCTGGGTGCTTGGTCGGCAGGGGAAAAAGTGGATGCCTGTGACCCGACCTTACACATACTATTACACACACACACACACACACACACACACACACACACACACACACACATTATCACGCACACACACACACTAAACTTTATGCCTGTGACTCCACTTCCACGCAGGAACGACTTTACACACACACACACACACACACACGGGTCAGGTTAGCTGGGTTAGGCTTAGTGGGTCGTTGGGGTCACTGAATATGACACACTCATACACATGTACACACACACACACACACATTTACATACATACACACACACACACTACGGGTCGGTCGGCTTATCTGAATGGCCTAATTCTCCGTACGCTGATCGCGAGGTCATGGGTTCAAGTCTACCAGAAACATAAGTTTTTTTTCGGCTAACCCGATGGAGAGGCTTGTATCATGGTCCCTCCCTAGCCAAGCTGCTCAACTACCAGCTTGCTTTAGCTTATCTATCTATTGCCTGACGCCGTGATCCCCGAAGGGGTGGCCACGAACGAACCGCCCCCATGCACCTCTGTACCCAGTCAGTCGACGCCCCTCCCCCCAACCAGCACCGCCTTCGTTCATGTACTTCCTCACTCCATCCTTCCACCTCTCATTCGGTCTACCTCTCCCTCTCTGTCCCTCCACCTCGCTCTCGTACACCCTCTTAGTCATTCTCTTGCTTTCCATACGTTCCATATGGCCGAACCATCTCAAGTTGTTCCTTTTCACACTTTCCAGCACATCTACCTCCACACCACACCTCCTTCTTACTTCCTCAGTAGTCTGTCTATCCCTCCATGTAACTCCGCACGCACTCCTTAAGTACCGGTAATTCATTTCCACTGCTCTCACTCTTGGTCTGAGTCTCTCAACCAACGTCCATGCTTCGCTTCCGTAAGTCAGTCTCGGGATTACCACACTGTCATGCAAGGACTTCTTCACTTCCATACTGACCACCCTATTTCTTGTTACCGGTACTGCTTTTAGCGTTCCTACAACCCTCTTCCCCTGTTGTACCCTCTCCCGCACTTCTTCATCCATAGTCCCATCTTTACTCAACACACTGCCCAGATACTTAAAAGAGTTGACGATCTCCATAGCCTGACCGTTCAGCTTCACCTCACACTCTGTGACTCCACCCCTTTCGAAGACCATAACCTTGCTCTTCCCCGCATTTACCTTCAAATTCCGTTTTTCGCACACTGTTCCAAACTCATTTACCAGACCCTGCTACTCCCATTCATTATCACTCATCAGAACTGTATCATCCGCAAACAGCAGTATAGGTAGCTTCCACTCAATTCCCTCCCTTTTTAGCGATACACCAACATCCACTGCTCTTGATAGTATTTCTTTCATAACTCCACCCCTGTTTCAAACCAACATTCAGGTCAAAGAACTCGCTCTGCTCACTCTCCACACGTACTGCCGCCTTTGCACCCTCATACATGCTCTTCACTGCTTTCAGCAACTTGCCCTCTACTCCGTATATTCTAAGTACTTTCCACAAACCTTCTCTATCCACTCTGTCATAGGCCTTCTCCAAGTCCATAAAGGCAACATACACCTTTTGTTTCTTCTCCAGATACTTCTCCACAACACAATTCAGGGTAAAAATCTGATCTACACATCCTCTTCCCTTCCTAAAACCTCCCTGCTCGTCGCCTATCCATTTCTCCGTTCTCACTCTCACTCTCTCAATCACTACCCTACTGTATACCTTCCCTACTACGCTTAGAAGACATATTCCTCGGTGGTTACCACACACTCCTCTTTCCCCTTTGCCCTTATATAGGGGGACTATTATGCCAGCCTTCCAGTCATCGGGTGCACTCCCCTTCTCCCATGCTAGTTTGCACATTTTCCATACCCATTCTATCACTATCTCACCACCATACCTCAACATTTCCCCACACACTCCATCTGTTCCTGGTGCTTTCCCCAACTTCACTCTTTTCATGGCTTCCCACACTTCTGGACCTCCTGATCCCCACCTCCTCCTCCACTACTTCTCTTCTTCTCCCTCCCATACCATATCCAGCTATGTTTGCTGGCTTTTCATTCCTTACATTTAGCAACTCACTGAAGTACTCCCTCCATCTTTCGACTCTCTCTTGCTTCTCGGCTAGCATTCTCCCATTCTTATCTTTCACACCCTTACTGTTTCCCTTGCTACCTTCCCTAACTTTCTTGACTTCTTTCCAGAACAGTTTCTTACTCTCCCTCCATTTTACACTCAGATTCCTTCCAAATTCCTCATCTACTCTTCTCTTACTTTCCTTCAGTACTCTCTTCACCACCCTCTTACTCTCCACGTACCTCGCTCGTTTCTGTCTCTCGGAATCTTCATTCCCTCTACTACCCAACCACTCTCTATAATTATGCTTTCTTCTTTTCTTCCACAACTATTCTTACCTCTTCTGTCCACCATGCTGTACCTTTCACTCCCCTCCCTCTTCTCCTCACTCCACACACCTCCTCACATGCTGCACAGATCTCATCCTTAAACACCTTGCTCATCTCCACTTCCTCCATAACTTCCAGGTCGAACCCACCTAGTCTTCTTTCCACTGCTCTCCTGTACTCCTCCCTGACTTCCTCCTCCTGCAACCTCTCCACCCTCCTCACCATTCCACCCTCCTCTCGCCTCCCTTCAGCTCTCCTCACCCACTTCTTTTGTATCCTAACCTTAGCTACCACTACATAATGATCAGACAGACCCCCTCCAATACCCCTATACACCCTAGCATCCATCACAGATTTCTTCATTCATTCATCCACACATACATAATCAATCAATGACTTTCGTTCCACCACTGTCTTATCCTTCATCGTCAACATCCGTTTCCTAGCCGTTGCATTAGGTATGGTTAGGTTAGGTAGGTATTCCGTTGCATTAGCCTACTCCTAGCAAAACAGATAATTTTAAAGAATCACCTATAAATTATCTATATAGCCTAGATAATCAGTTGTGTCGTAATCAATGCATCACACAAGACTGTATATGCCTGGTTTAAATCTAGTGGTGCTATTTTTGCTTGATTTGCTTTTTTTCATACTGGGTATTATTATTATTATTATTATTATTATTATTATTATTTGTATTATTTTTATTACTATTTAGCGTAGTGATATATGTTTAGTACTTTGTTCAAGGCTCCAACTTCCTTAAAACCTGAAACTCCCAAGTGGTGAATTAGTGTGATAGGTAACAGTGTGACAGGTCGTAATGGAGTATCTAGCTCATGGTGAGGCCTTGGGTTTGTGGTGATAGTGTGTGTGTGTGTGTGTGGGGTATACCAAGACCACCTCTATGGTCTTGGGTATACTCGGTCAGGTCAGGTCAGGTCAGGTCAGGTGAAGGTATTGAATGATAAGCCTTCACAGTGGCACCTCTTATCTACTTTCCTAAGAGTGTTGAGAGGGGGTGTTGGAGAGAGAGAGAAAGCTGTTGCAGTGGCTTTGTTGTGTGTGTTATTAGTTGGTATACTTCGTCGAGGTGTCCCCCGACTAGATGTGAAACTCAGTAGGCGTGTCAGCGACTCTGAGTCAAACCTCGGCCCACCTTTGAGTCATCTCACCACACATCACTAACACTGCTTACCACACACACAGACTACCCAACCACAGTTAAAAGACTGAATATAAACACCATATGAGGAGGAGCACTTTATTGACAACGTTTCCCAAAGGATATAAACAAACTATTTGGGATACGTTGCCATTAGAGTGTTCATTGCCAAGTGATGTTTGTATCCACTACCGGTATACGCGGTGTCATTACGGCCCACTTATATAGCAATAGTTCCAGCTAATTGACTCTTGCGACCCTGTCCAATGTCTCGTTTTGTAGTAATTATTTATTCTTAACAAAGGTTGTGATAACCACGGTGGCGGGTGCCCATCCCCGAAAGGGGTTGAAATAGGGGAACTATCCCCCCGCCAAAGGCGGCTTTCTAGGGCCTTTCCTAGCTGATGCTGAGAGGATTGGGTTCTAGTCATGTGGTGATGGGCTGGTCTATCAGAGTGAGAACTGAGCGATCTCTGCCATACCCATAGCTTACTCTGACTGTTCCTTTTACTTATATATTTTCTAGATCTCAAGTGACGGCGTCTCTTCCGTGGATTGACCTCCTAATCTACCAAGATTGGAAGCCAAAGCGTTACATCTTTCCTTTGCCCCTCAACTTTCTCTTCATAATTGCTGAGGGGCACAGGGCCCTGGGTGGGGCTTTGGTTTCCCGGGCGTTTCCGCACCCTCCTCAGCTCCCCGCCATGGAGTGGCTTCAGTCACCCAGGCTTTATTGTGGTCGGCAGGGAGGGTTCTGTGGGGGCGCTCGGTTATGGCCTTGCTCTGGGCCTTGGGGCTGTTCGGCCAGGCAGCTTGGGGAAAAACAACAACAACAACAACCACGGTCGTACAAGTCAATCAGCTGGAACTATTGCCATATAAGTGGGCCGTAATGACTAATGACACTGCGTATAGTGGATACAAACATCACTTGGCAATGAACACTGTAATGGCAACGTTTCCCAAATAGTTTGTTTATATCCTTTGGAAACGTTGTCAATAAAGTGCTCCTCCTCATATGGTGTTATATTCAGTCTTAACTGTGGTTGGGTAGTCTGTGTGTGTGGTAAGCAGTGTTAGTGATGTGTGGTGAGATGTAATGGTTGAGTAGATTTAGTGTGTGGTAGCTGGTGATGGTGGTGTGTGGTATAGTGGCGTGTTGTGTGGTAGTTGTGGTGTGTGGTGTGGTGAGATGTAATGGTTGAGTAGATTTAGTGTGTGGTAGCTGGTGGTGTGTGGTATAGTGGCGTGTTGTGTGGTAGTTGTGGTGTGTGGTGTGGTGATATGTAATGGTTGAGTAGATTTAGTGTGTGGTAGCTGGTGATGGTGGTGTGTGGTATAGTGGCGTGTTGTGTGGTAGTTGTGGTGTGTGGTGTGGTGAGATGTAATGGTTGAGTAGATTTAGTGTGTGGTAGCTGGTGATGGTGGTGTGTGGTATAGTGGCGTGTTGTGTGGTAGTTGTGGTGTGTGGTGTGGTGAGATGTAATGGTTGAGTAGATTTAGTGTGTGGTAGCTGGTGATGGTGGTGTGTGGTATATACTTGTTGTGTGGTAGTTGTGGTGTGGTGAGATGTAATGGTTGAGTAGATTTAGTGTGTGGTAGCTGGTGATGGTGGTGTGTGGTATAGTGGCGTGTTGTGTGGTAGTTGTGGTGTGTGGTGTGGTGAGATGTAATGGTTGAGTAGATTTAGTGTGTGGTAGCTGGTGATGGTGGTGTGTGGTATATACTTGTCGTGTGGTAGTTGTGGTGTGGTGAGATGTAATGGTTGAGTAGTGTGTGGTAGCTGGTGATGGTGGTGTGTGGTATAGTGGCGTGTTGTGTGGTAGTTGTGGTGTGGTGAGATGTAATGGTTGGGTAGTTGTGGTATATGGTAGCTTGTGCTGTGTGTTGGTGTTGTTGTTGTTGTTGTTCCCTAAGCTGCCTGGCCGAACAGCCCCAAGGCCCCGAGCAAAGCCAAGGCCATAACCGAGCGCCCCCACAGAACCCTCCCTGCTTACCACAATAAAGCCTGGGTGACCGAAGCCACTCCATGGCGGGGAGCTGAGGAGGGTGCGGAAACGCCCGGGAAACCAAAGCCCCACCCAGGGCCCTGTGCCCCTCAGCAATTATGAAGAGAAAGTTGAGGGGCAAAGGAAAAATGTGACGCTTTGGCTTCCAATCGTGGTAGATTGGGAGGTCAATCCACGGAAGAGACGCCGTCACTTGAGATCTAGAAAATATATAAGTAAAAGGAACAGTCAGAGTAAGCTATGGGTATGGCAGAGATCGCTCAGTTCTCACTCTGATAGACCAGCCCATCACCACATGACTAGAACCCAATCCTCTCAGCATCAGCTAGGAAAGGCCCTAGAAAGCCGTCTTTGGCGGAGGGGATAGCTCCCCTATTTCAACCCGTTTCGGGGTTAGGCACCCGCCTTGGTGTACTGGTTGTGGTGTGTGGTAGTTGTGGTGTGGTGAGATGTAATGGTTGGTTAATTGTGGTATATGGTAGGTAGTGATGGTGTCGCGTGATGTGTTGTTTGGTTGTGAGATGTGATGTTTGTGGTGTGTGGTAGTTGTAGTAACGTAAAATTAATACACTTTTATTTATCCAAAGACCATAAAATATAGTACAACTTGCAATATCAAGATATATATATACAGTATATACGGTATATATATATATATATATATATATATATACGGTATATATATATATACGGTATATATATATATATATATATATATATATATATATATATATATATATATATATATATATACGGTATATATATATATATATATATATATTTTTGTTTTGAGAGAGAGAGATAGAGAGAGAGAGAGAGAGAGAGAGAGAGAGAGAGAGAGAGAGAGAGAGAGAGAGAGAGAGAGAGAGAGAGAGAGAGAGAGAGAGAGAGAGAGAGAGAGAGAGAGAGAGAGAGAGAGAGAGAGAGAGAGAGAGCTAGTTAACAGGTAATGATCCTTGAACTGGGTCAGAACGGATCATCACCCCCAGAACAAGCAGTCATCAGTTAGAGCGGACAACTTGACGCCAGCCACCCATTTTGGTGACTCTTACACATAATACGTTACAGTCGGGAGCATTAACCCTTTCTGTACCGCCGACGTCTTTTATTATGTTTGTCTAGCTATATTTAGACGATTGTATACAGCTTAGGCAGGATCTGTGGGCATCAAAGGAGTAAAGACTATCACATTAACCCTCTGACTTCCATATACTCTTCTTAACCCTCTCACGTTCTTGACGCAATTTTGAGCCTATTGGGGATACTTTAAAGGCTTTGTTACCATCAGGGGTATTTAGAAACCTTTAGTTTAGTTACTTCAACCTCTGCAGTTGTCTTTGAGTTAGCTGTGTTGAGCCTATTGGGGATACTTTAAAGCCTTTGTTACCATCAGGGGTATTTAGAAACCTTTAGTTTAGTTACTTCAACCTCTGCAGTTGTCTTTGAGTTAGCTGTGTTGAGCCTATTGGGGATACTTTAAAGCCTTTGTTACCATCAGGGGTATTTAGAAAACCTTTAGTTTAGTTACTTCAACCTCTGCAGTTGTCTTTGAGTTAGCTGTGTTGAGCCTATTGGGGATACTTTAAAGCCTTTGTTACCATCAGGGGTATTTAGAAACCTTTAGTTTAGTTACTTCAACCTCTGCAGTTGTCTTTGAGTTAGCTGTGTTGAGCCTATTGGGGATACTTTAAAGCCTTTGTTACCATCAGGAGTATTTACAAACCTTTAGTTTAGTTACTTCAAACTCTGCAGTTGTCTTTGAGTTAGCTGTCTTGAGCCTATTGGGGATACTTTAAAGCCTTTGTTACCATCAGGGGTATTTAGAAACCTTTAGTTTAATTACTTTAACCTCTGCAGTTGTCTTTGAGTTAGCTGTGTTGAGCCTATTGGGGATACTTTAAAGCCTTTGTTACCATGAGGGGTATTTAGAAACCTTTAGTTTAATTACTTTAACCTCTGCAGTTGTCTTTGAGTTAGCTGTGGGCAGAAGACTAATTTTGGAGAGGTAATTATAAGAGTGAGATAACTTTCTTATTGCTAATCTGGCAACCTCTGCGTCATATGGTCGTGAGAGGGTTAATTTGAATACAATCGTCTAATAATAGCCATAATAAACTAACTGTCAACACGCGTCATAATTCTCAAGGGGTGAACAATGACAAGGGGGGGGGGGTTGTCGCGCTCTCTTAAGGGAGGTCACCGGCTCTTTTGTTAGTTTTCTCCTTTTCTCTCTTTCCCTAGCTTGTATCCATTCGGCCCCATTCGGCCCCATTCAGCCAACTGTTTTAAGAGAGTTTATCCCCATCCAGGTGTCTATTTCTTCCTGGTGAGCGATAGCGAGCCAGCATTGTATGGAGAAATCCGGCTTCGCCGGAGAAATTTTTCTATCGAAAAATTTACAAATTTAGCTTGCTGTCAAAAACAAAAAATATATATGCTGGCTCTCTACCGCTCGCCAGGAAAATGTTGACACCTGGATGGGGGTAAACGTCTTAACAGTAGGCTGAATGGGGCCGAATGGATACAAGCCAAAGAGAGAGAGAGAGAGAAAGAGAAAAAGAGCAAGGTGGACTCCCTTAACCCCCAACAAACATTAGATGTGTGTGTGTGTGTGTGTGTGTGTGGGGGGGGGGGGGTCGCCGACTTAACCCCCAACAAACATTAGATGTGTGAGTGTGTGTGTGTGTGGGGGGGGGGGGGGGGGTCGCCGACTCAATCCCCAACAAACGTTTAGGGGAGGGTGTGTATTGGCGACTTAACCCCCAACAAACGTTTAGGGGAGGGGGTGTATTGGCGACTTAACCCCCAACAAACGTTTAGGGGAGGGTGTGTATTGCCGACTTAACCCTCAACAAACGTTTAGGGGAGGGGGTGTATTGCAGACTTAACCCCCAACAAACGTTTAGGGGAGGGTGTGTATTGGCGACTTAACCCTCAACAAACGTTTAGGGGAGGGGGTGTATTGCAGACTTAACCCCCAACAAACGTTTAGGGGAGGGTGTGTATTGCCGACTTAACCCCCAACAAACGTTTAGGGGCGGGGGTGTATTGCCGACTTAACCCCCAACAAACGTTTACGGGAGGGGGTGTATTGCCGACTTAACCCCCAACAAACGTTTACGGGAGGGTGTGTATTGCCGACTTAACCCCCAATAAACGTTTAGGGGAGGGGGTATATTGCAGACTTAACCCCCAACAAACGTTTAGGGGAGGGTGTGTATTGCCGACTTAACCCCCAACAAACGTTTACGGGAGGGTGTGTATTGCCGACTTAACCCCCAATAAACGTTTAGGGGAGGGGGTGTATTGCCGACTTAACCCCCAATAAACGTTTAGGGGAGGGTGTGTATTGCCGACTTAACCCCCAATAAACGTTTAGGGGAGGGCGTGTATTGCCGACTTAACCCACAATAAACGTTTACGGGAGGGTGTGTATTGCCGACTTAACCCCCAATAAACGTTTAGGGGAGGGGGTGTATTGCCGACTTAACCCCCAACAAACGTTTAGGGGAGGGGGTGTATTGCCGACTTAACCCCCAACAAACGTTTAGGGGAGGGGGTGTATTGCCGACTTAACCCCCAACAAACGTTTAGGGGAGGGTGTGTATTGCCGACTTAACCCCCAACAAACGTTTAGGGGAGGGTGTGTATTGCCGACTTAACCCCCAATAAACGTTTAGGGAAGGGTGTGTATTGCCGACTTAACCCCCAACAAACGTTTACGGGAGGGTGTGTATTGCCGACTTAACCCCCAATAAACGTTTAGGGGAGGGGGTGTATTGCCGACTTAACCCCCAACAAACGTTTAGGGGAGGGTGTGTATTGGCGACTTAACCCCCAACAAACGTTTAGGGAGGGGGGGGGGGGGGTCGCGCCCTCTTAACCTCAAACAAACGTTTAGGTGGGGAGGTGTAATATGAATTTCCTTTTGTTTTGGTCAACTTTGCAGAG